>CANXYC011992664.1:0-17138 GCA_948193065.1 Aleurites moluccanus | reverse complement strand
TCTCATAAGAATTATTTATTGAATATATATATATATATATATATATATATATATATATATATATATATATATGTTATTAATTAATATAATTTTATATAAAGAATAATTAAATAAATATAATAATTAACCAAGTATAATAATAGGTCCTTATGGAGACGGGGACGGGGATGGAGATCCCCACGGGTGGGGAATACACTCCCCGTCCCCGCCCTGTCCGTACTAAAGGGGAAAAAATATTTCCCATTTCTGTCTTCATGGGAAGACAAATCGAAAAATCTCCACCCCATTCGAAGTAAATCACTGTGAAAAAGGAAGATTTTCCACCCTATTGCCGTTCCTATTCGCCACTTGGCAGTTTCAAAGCCCGCGTTTGCAAAGTCTGAAGATCTGTTTATGCGTCGGAATCAAAGTCTGTGAAGAATATTATAAATTGAGAGATATTAAACTGGCATGTATTACATTTTATATCTTGTTTGGCTTTTTGTGTTGTTAATTAGTTGCGAAAGGTTCATTTACTAGAAAAGGACCAGTTAAGCCAATACGAACAGACCCTTTCAATACCCTTTCTCATTTGCTGTTTAGTTTGATATTCAATTAATCTGTACCTCATGCATACATACAAAAATAAATACCAAAATATGTTTACAACTAATTAAAATAATCAAATAAATTTCAAATTAATAAATAACTGAAATTTTTGAGATAATAACTAAATAAATGGATAGTTCTATATATAATTTAATGATAAATACATATTTTTTTAAACAATAGACCTAAAAATGATTTTCCCTCTCAATATTAAAATAAATAAATGGAATTATCATACGATCAAGTCTCTTGGTTTTCTATAGCTTTTGTTTTAATCATTACTATTATGTTATCATGAAAAAATTATAAAAAACAACTCGATTATAGAAGTGATGTTCATGCATAGAGTTATTTGTAATTGAGTTATTTTTTCACTTTAATCTCAAATTCTTTCTTCATGCAGCTTTCATTTGTCACATTCATTAATACTATAGCTATAGACAATTTTTGACCTTTTTAATTATCAAAAAATAATCCTTTAATTTTGTAACTATTCACTTTAAGTTAGCAGATTTAATACATGTCTGTTGAAGAAAATCATTTTTTTTTTCTAAATAAAAACAGTTCCAATCTTGTTTGATATATTTGAAACCAGAAGAACTAATATAGGCCTAGCCGGTGAGAATTTCGCAATTTTAAAGTCCATAAAATAAAAAAGTTTGGGCTTCAACTACAAATTGGCCCAGGCGATTTTCAAACCTTAACGGTGAAGAAAGAAATCCCGAGCCTTGGCATGAAAATATAAATATATATATATCCATATATATAAAGGAAAAAGACATAAAAACGGAACACGTACACCTTTATCTGTCCGTTACGGTTAAACCTTCCTATTCACGTCTCTGTCTCTTCAGTGCCACCCAAACAAATATTCCTTGAACGCCCTCTAACTTCCCCTATTATCCACTGTTGTCTCTCACAAAAAATCCCCCCCCCCCCCAAAAAATAAAAATAAAAATAATCAATCCAAACACTGTTTCTGATTATTTTCTAGGGTTCTATATCAATGTAATGACTATCATTTCTTTGCTGGAATGGCCTATTCTCCTTCTTCTTTCACTTCATCTCTTGCTTTTATCTTTCTTTGCAATTTTTTGGTTGCGATAAACCCTTGTTTAAGTTTCACTTATTTTACCGATGATGATGAGTTTTCCGCCATCGGCTCCGATATCGTTTCGTTTCACGGTGATTATACACCTCCGTCACCACCACCGCCAGCTCCGCCACCTCACCCTCCGTCCCTGTCTTGTCAAGAGGATCTAAAAGGAATTGGCTCTCTCAACACTGTTTGTAAGTTGGATTCTAGTTTGAATTTCACAGATGATGTTTATATAGAAGGAAACGGCACCTTAGGTATACTTCCTGGTGTCGTTTTGAGGTGTCCTTTTGGAGGCTGTTCGATTTTAGTTAATATGAGTAAGGATTTTAGTTTAGGGCAGAATGCTATGATTATAGCGGGAACTGTATCGGTAACTGCTTATAATGTGAGTTTGAGTCAGGGTTCAGTTGTAAATGTGACTGGCTTGGCGGGTGAGGCACCGGCGGAGACTAGTGGGACTCCATCGGGGGTGCAAGGGGCTGGCGGTGGCCACGGAGGAAGAGGAGCGAGTTGTGTGACAGATAATACGAAATTGCCAGACGATGTTTGGGGCGGGGACGCGTATTCGTGGTCGGATTTGCATCAGCCGTGGAGTTATGGGAGCAAAGGAGGTACCACGAGTAAGGATGATAATTACGGAGGGGAAGGGGGTGGGAGGATTTGGTTTGAAGTCAACAGCTCGATTGAGGTTGGGGGGAGTTTGTTGGCGGATGGTGGTGATGGTGGCATCAAGGGTGGCGGCGGGTCCGGTGGCAGTATCAATATCAAGGCTCACAGAATGTAAGGCCCTCCATTTATTTAAATTGAATTTGGTAGGATTGGCATTCTTATTGTTGGATTACATTGAATACATGCTTATTTTGCACTTAAGAGAAATGTTCTGTTTTGTGATTTGGATTCTTGTGAAAATTTTGCTAGTAAATGGACGTTTTCCTTTGTATTTTTTTTTGGTTGGGATTGGTTATTCCCATTCTAGTTTTCAATTTGATCAGAAGAAAAATATTATCCAGATTTCTTTCTCTATGCAAATATTATAACCATGATTATGAATGCCAACTCTTTTTATAAGCACCAAATTCAAATAATACAATTTTAAGCAAAATGTTCTTACTTAATTAATGCATGATTCTACTTTCTTTTTTTTTCCCCCGGATTTTCTTTAGAACAATGTTTTAAGCTCTTCTTTGCTACTAAGAGTCCAATAAAATACCAGAATAGCATTGGAATAATCAAAACCACAGTGCAATATCATGGTAGCATTAAATCCAAATAATATGAATTGATTCAGATTTTTTACTTAATGATTTACTTAATAAAGTTATATAGTTCTGGATTTAGTGTTTATAAAAGGCTTTTAAATTCAATAATTATAATTATGACTTTATTTATTAAGCAATAAAATGTCTGATAACGTTGTCATTTTATTAAACGAAAAAGTATAACATAGTGTATTTAAGAAATTTGGAATATAAATAACCACACCCTTTTACTCAAGTAATTACTGGTAGTATTTTTCTTTTCCTTCATTTCCTTGCATATAATCTGTACTTCCTTTGCAGAATTACCTTTGTAACCATTGTATAGATTTATAGTAGAAAGTTATAGGTGATAATAAATGATAAGAGGAGGAGTGAAGTAAATGAAACACCAGATATAAATGTCAAGAATTTAAATAGATCAGAGAAGTGGATCTCTGTTTACATGGTGCAATCCTTAATAAAAGCTGAATCTTTTCCCAAATCAAATGGTGAAAAGTGGTCCAAAAAAAGCCTATTTCTGTTATGTTATGTTTACTGTCCAAGATGGTTATTGTCATGGTGAATTTCTTAAATATTTCATCGTGTATATTTAAGGACATGGTGTCAATTGCCAAGTAAGGGAAGCATATATGATAATAGAACAAGAGGGCTATAATTCAGTGAAAAAGCTGATGTTATTTTTGAGGTAAGCTGTAATAAGAGGTAATTTGTGGTGCTTACAGTCAATGAACTGTAAATATTGTAGGTTCTCTTGCTTAATCCTAGAGTCTCTGCATTGGATAGATTACTTTGGAGTGTGATATAAAGTTAGCAATAGCTGTCCATCACATTATTGGGACCTTAACCCTCCCTGTTACTTCTCTTTTACTTTAATAACAATATGGTTGATGAATTGTTTTCATGAGTGGCTTGCAGACCTTCCCAACTAACAATATTCTTTTGTGAGGAGCAGGACTGGAACTGGTAAGCTAAGTGCTTCTGGGGGTAATGGATTTGCAGGAGGTGGTGGTGGAAGAGTTGCTATTAATGTTTTCAGCAGACACGATGATACATCCTTCTTTGTTCATGGTATGACTCATGCCAGTTCTGTCTTTATTACTATAATCATCATCATCATCGTTGCTGCTGTCATTGTCCTAGTTCTTGTCTTCTGAACAGATGACATATTAGGTTTTACTGGTGGTTTTTATGCAAAACAAACCAGGAATTGTGACTGTAATACATAAGGGGAGGGGAAAGGAAATTTTTTTTAATTTTTTTAATTTAATATTTTTATTCCCAATGTTTGTTTTATGCTCATTCTGAAAGGAAATAAAGTATTTGGCTGTTTGCTGAAAGGGTTCTTATTGTAATATGAACTTGTGGCACATAACAAACCATGTCCGCTGACTTTGGCCTGGATCTTTCCAGCATACTGCATTTAGTCATTTTTTTTTGTGAGATGCTATCCTTCTAGAGTAAAATTAGGGAACAGGACAGATGACATTTAGAAACTCTTCTTAAATTATAATTTGAGGTATTGTAATAAAACAAAATCTGCGCAAGCTGATTTTAGTCGACCAAAAAATCCTTCATGTGGAGTGATTCCTTTACATAATTTTGGAATCTTCTTAGTTCTCATAGTTGTTGGTTCATTGGAGAGACAGTATGTTTTTCTCATGGATGAGGTGGCCAAAAGTTTTTAATCATAAGTATCCATTTTCAATCTTGGTTTTAATTAGTCATATTTCTTCATCTTCAACCTTTATATATTTTCTTTTTCTTCTGATTTTATACATTCTTAACTTTAAACTACTGTTGCATAAATTACTTGCTGTTTATTTTGTTGTCTGGTTTTTATGAGGTCGGATAAAAAAAGCAATTGTTGGGTTGCCACTACCAGCAGCAATTTTTTTATGATATGGTCCTTCCCCTCCCATCTATTCTCCCC
Organism: Aleurites moluccanus; assembly: GCA_948193065.1. NCBI lineage: Eukaryota > Viridiplantae > Streptophyta > Magnoliopsida > Malpighiales > Euphorbiaceae > Aleurites > Aleurites moluccanus. Next base: position 12,262 of record CANXYC011992664.1, on the reverse strand, counting down.
CCTCTTCTTTCTCTTTCTCTCTCTGTCAATCTCAATTCTCAAAAGAGTCTGGACACTGTTCTTGGGTAATTTTTTTTTTTCTTATATAGCAAAATTTTGCCATCGTAAGCTTTGCCTGTCTTGTTTACAGGGGGAAGGAGTTTTGGTTGTCCTGGAAACTCAGGTGCTGCAGGGACATATTATGATGCTGTTCCTCGGAGTCTTATTGTTAGCAATAACAACATGTCCACCAATACTGACACACTTCTGCTGGAGTTCCCCAAACAGCCACTTTGGACAAATGTTTATATTCAGAATCATGCCAAGGCGTCTGTTCCTTTGTTTTGGAGTAGGGTTCAGGTTGTTGACAATTAATGCCTAATATGTTCTACTTATTCCCCTCCAGAGTGATGTTTGGTCTGTCTTTGCAGTGACGGTTGTCTTCTTTGCTATCTGAATTCGTTTATTAGGTCCATATAATTGTGGTCATATCACTGGTGATGGGCTAGCATTGCATGTTTTTCTTTTCTAAATTGTTAAGGATACCTAGTTATTCAGTGGTTCAATTCATGCAATCTGCAAATTCTTATACTGTTATGAATATTGTGCAGCTAAAAGCAGCATCATTGTGGATTTTGTCCATGTACAAATTGTGTGAAAACTGAAAAACCATCTTATATGTATCAAAAGTTGATAAACTTATAATCGGGTTGCATCAAACTGTATTTTCCATTTTGCTGGTTTATCACTTACCAAAATAAGAAAGAGAGAGAGAGAGAGAGAGAGAGAGACCACCATTATAGTCAAAGAGGTGGACCATTATAGTAAAGAGGTGGGAGTCTGTGAATTGCTTAGAGATCTCATAGCAATGTGTTAGACCGGTGGTTAGTTTTACACGCTTTTGCACACTTACACACACTTACAATAGGAAGTAGGTGAGGTGAGGCATTTGTGGAATTTTTGTTTTATGGTTGGTGTTTTAACTAATATTTTGATTCTTTTGCATGTACATAATAATCAGTATCCAGCTGTGGCTTGTTTTGCTTTCTAATTCATCAGATTTTTGAAAGCCTCGCTTGATAGCTGCATTTGGATTTGGAGGTCTAGAAATATCCTGGACAGCTATTATCTATCCCCATCTATATGATTATTGCTACCTGATACTTTTGTATTATAGTGAAATTTCGTATAATCCAAGTCTTATTATTGCATGTTGGTTCTTCTTAACATCATCCTTTTCCAGTTCTGAAAAAAATAAAATATAAGAATCTTTTTGGTGCTGTTAATACTTTACTTGCTTTATATTTGTTACTCTTCTAGCTCATTTGGGTGTGCTGGTGTGATCTATAGGTTCAAGGGCAAATTAGTTTATCATGCAGTGCTGTTTTGAGCTTTGGCCTTGCGCATTATGCCTCCTCAGAGTTTGAGTTGATGGCAGAAGAGCTTCTAATGAGTGACTCTGTTGTTAAGGCAAGTGACAGACACTTTTTACCCCCCTGTCTCCCCCTCCCCCTCACCACCCCCTTCCCAGTGAAAGAGAGAGAGAGAGAGAGAGACAGAGAGAGAGAGAGAGAGAGAGAGAGAGAGAGATTGGAGAAGGGGGTGTGGTAAAGTGGGGTAGGTGGTAGCGGATTTTCTTTTTAACTGAAGATATACTTTCTGCAAAAATTTGTATTATCAGAAGCTTTTAAATGATACCCTTATTTAATGCTTTCAATGGTCTTTAATTGAGCTCGTATGTTACGAATCAATTTTTTATCTGCCCTACCAAATGAAATGGATTTTTTAACCTTTTGACATACTTCACTTTATTTATGTTCTGTAAAGTTGCTGTATCTGTTGCCGCGGACAATGAGATACGTGTAATTTTTTATTTTATTTTTTTCTTATAATACTTATAGCTTGCTTGTTACTACTTTTGAATTAGATATACGGGGCTCTTCGTATGTCTGTCAAAATACACCTGATGTGGAATTCCAAAATGCTTATAGATGGAGGTGGTGATGCAATTGTTGCAACATCTTTGCTTGAGGCCAGCAATTTAGTTGTTCTCAAGGTACTTAATGTTCACAACATCGTTAATCACAAAACCTTGATTTTATGTTGTTTGCTTTCTGAAATAATTCTCATGTATCTTGCTGTCAGGAATCTTCTGTGATTCATTCTAATGCAAATTTGGGAGTTCATGGGCAAGGCTTTTTGAATTTGTCTGGACCAGGCAACGTGATTGAATCACAACGCCTGATTTTATCATTATTTTTCAGTATCAATGTAAGCTGAAGGATTCTCTTTGTATTTTGAAATTTTGCTTAATTGATTAAAGCACTTTTTGGTTAAAAGTTAAATCTAAATTATTAACTCTCTAGTATTTATTTGTTGGATAGAGAAATAAAAATAGATGCATTTTCAAAACTTGGACTACTGTTTTACTCATCCCATTGATCTTCTCTTCAAAATTTGAAGGTTGGACCTGGTTCTGTTCTTCGAGGTCCGTTGGAGAATGCCAGCGATAATGATATGTAAGTATAAGGAGCTTGCCACAGTGAAACCCTGCTGTTGTTTTTTGGTTTGCTATTTATTTTTGACTCGTGATAGGACACCAAGGCTCTACTGTGATCTCCAAGACTGCCCCATTGAGTTAATTCATCCACCTGAAGATTGTAATGTGAACTCTTCACTGTCCTTCACTCTTCAGGTGTTCCATTTGCCAGATTGAGCACTAAGTACTTATCTTTTTCAGATTAATGGATGATTAGCTGTAGTGTGAAGGACTCTTTTGTGTTTCTTATAAATGGTTGGCTTGTCTTGCTGCTGCAGATCTGTAGAGTTGAAGATGTTATTGTTGAAGGCATGATAACAGGATCTGTTGTTCATTTTCACTGGGTTAGAAATGTAGTTGTCCAGTCTTCTGGAGCGATTAGTGCATCTGGTCTAGGTACACCATCTGTTTCTTTTCTATGAAAAAAGATTTGACTCGAGTGATTTGCCTGTTGACATGAAACTGAAGCGAAAAAAGGAAAATTTTCTCCTATAATTTTTTTCCTTTGCCCTATTGTCTCGTGCATTAATGTTCATATCTGAGGCAGGTGAAATGGTGATTCTTGGAGTAATTTTTATTTTACTGAATCTTGATCTGAACTTCATTTAGGTTGCATAGGTGGGTTGGGCAGAGGAGAAGTTTCTGACAATGGTCTTGCTGGTGGTGCTGGGCATGGTGGCAGAGGTGGGGATGGATATTACAATGGCACTTTTGTTGAGGGTGGTGTTGCATATGGAGATGCTGGATTGCCTTGTGAACTTGGTAGCGGTAGTGGAAATGGCACTCTATCAGGTGCAACTGCAGGTGGTGGTATAATAGGTAAATTTGCAGATTATGATTATGATAAGTAGCTAATAATGTTAGTTACTTAATGCTTTATGCATGAGAGTGAAACAAGGACCTAAAGACTGAAAATGCTAGCAAGCTAGCTTGCCTTCGACAACACTGCTATATTTGTGAAAGCTGAAGTGCTTAACTATTTACTTACTAGAGCTTTACTCTGTTGATGGCTCCTATTCTGGCACATGGCTATTTTTTTGTGAGGCTGCTGTGCCATTCCAAGTGCCTATATGAAAACTTTTCCTTCTCATTTAAATGATTTACTGGTACATTCTGTTCAGATTGTAAGTTCCAAGTTTGTTTCTCGTGCCATGATTGAGAGGATGAAACCTCTGCCTTGATTTGCTTTTCCAAAAATTTAATTTTCTGCATTGCTTACTGATATAATTTGATCAGCAGTTGTTTGATTTGTCATGGACATTTGTTAGCATGCTGTTTTTTGCATCACTCTTATTGCAGTGATGTGTTAAATCACCTTATGGTGCCACTTTTTTGTGCTTGGAGATGGTGTAATTTTGTTATATACAAAAGATTATACTATTTTTGGAAATTAAGAAGGTATTAACTATTTTTGAGGAGAAGAAAGTAACAAGCAAATTTTATGCAGTTTCTTTAATTTTCAATTTAGGAATTTCATGCATCACTTGCATTACTCTTTTCCTTGTTTTGATCATGTTAATAATTAGAAGTATTACCTTAAGCGTAGCAACTATAATTTTGTCTTGTCATAGGTAACTGAATCTTTTCTTCTTTATCCATTTTGTTGGGTATCAAGCCAATGCACATTCTACGTTCTTCTTCTTGTGCTTATTCTACATTTTTCTTCCAAGTATTGTCGTACCTTGTTCAGTTAATGATATTTTGAGAGGTTGATGCTTTATTGTATATTTTCATGGGTGCGTATGTCTTTTAGTTTTGTGGGTGATGCAAATTAATGGTTAATTTATTTTGTTAGTTTTTTTATGTTATTTAGGCATGATAATCCTCTTCTGACCTTTTGTTTTTATTACTGTCTCATTGTGGATTACTTCTGAGCTTTTATTTTTGTTACTTTGTCTCATAATGAATTACTGTTTTATTTCCTATTGAACAGTGATGGGTTCTGTAGAGCATGCACTGTCAAGTTTGTCTGTTTATGGTTCGCTTAAAGCTGATGGGGAAAGCTTTGGAGAAGAAGTAAAAGATAAGGATGGTAGGATGATTTCAAATGTAGGTCCTGGGGGTGGATCTGGTGGAACCATTCTTTTATTTATTCACACAATGGCTCTTGGTAATTCTTCTACCATCTCAACTGTTGGAGGGCATGGGAGTCCTGATGGGGGTGGTGGGGGTGGTGGAAGGGTTCACTTTCATTGGTCAGATATTCCTGTTGGAGATGAGTATATGCCAATTGCAACTGCAAATGGAAGCATTCAGACTGGGTTTGTGTTTAGCAATGTATTTGCCATACAGTAGTTCTTATTTTTTTTACTCTATTTATAATCTAGTGAATGCTTGGTTGGTCTAATTTGTTTTGGTTGTGGTTTTTAAGTACTGTGCTTTTGTATGTGCGTGTGTGTGTGTCTATATACATACATGTACTTGCTCCCACACGCACATGTACATATAGTGCTTTTTATTATATGTTTTGGCATTATGTTGATATTCTGTCTTACCTTTTCCTTTGCTATGAAAATGATTGTGCCTGCATTATTTTGAAAGCAATTGGATTTTAAGCTTCTTGTTTCCCTAATGGCAGGGGAGGATTTGGTAGAGGTCGGGGTTGTGCTGGTGGAAATGGGACAGTTACTGGAAAGGCCTGCCCAAAAGGGCTTTATGGCATCTTTTGTGAGGTAGTTTTTCAAATTTGTTACGTGTCTTTAGATATTTTGAATAGTTAACGGCTTTGGCCCCTGTATAATTTCCAAAACCGCTAATCAGAATGATATTTTTAATCTTTTAAAATCTCAATTTCGTTGCCATGTACATCTCTTAAATGAAAATTGATAGGCAGATCTATGAATTAATGAATCAGTTTCTTAATTTTTATTGATTCCATTTTAAATGCTTTTTTTTGCTAATAAATTGGTCCAAGGTATTTTTGGTTCATCTGAAAACTTAAAGGGGCGTCTGTCAGGGTTTGAATCCCTTACCCCTTGCGCCATTACCATGAGGCAGACACTCAACTACTAAGCTACTAGCCCAATGGCATGAACTAGTCCAAGATGCTTTGATTATTTGCTTTACCTTTTCAACTGCTACATGGTTGCTTGCTTACCCAATCTACAAATTGCACTACAGGAATGCCCAGTTGGCACTTTCAAGAATGTTAGTGGATCTGATAGAGCACTTTGTCATGATTGCCCACTGCATGAGCTTCCACGTCGTGGCATATATATTCCTGTTCGAGGTATTTCAAAAGAATTTTTACTCTAGGTTCTTCTTTACACTAAAGGTGATTGATTTTCTGCATGCTCTTTCATGCCCCCACCCATACACACACAGCCACACCAAAGCCCAAAAAGAGAAGGCACATTGTTTTTTTTGGCCATCGATGAATTTTTTTTCTCTGAATGATGAGAATTCTATATCACCCTAATACCTCTTGCTCTTGCTTTCTCTCTTATTTAGTTGATGTACATTTTCCACCCTAATATATGATTCCTATTTTTTCAACAGGTGGTGTCACAGAAAAACCTTGTCCTTACAAGTGTGTTTCTGATAGATATCACATGCCAAACTGTTATACAGCTCTTGAAGAATTGGTATACACTTTTGGTGGTCCATGGTGGTTCAGTTTCATTCTCTTGGGTCTTCTTATCCTGTTAGCTCTAGTGCTTAGTGTAGCACGGATGAAATATGCTGCTGGGGATGAATTACCTGCTCTAGTGCCTCCTCAACGTAGCTCTCGAATTGATCACTCCTTTCCATTCCTGGAGTCGCTCAATGAGGTATTAATATCCATCCTCTTAGCGTCGGTTTTTATTTTATCAGTTGTCCATATGAAAAGCTCATTGCCATTCATTATTTATTATCTGAGGCCATGATCCTGTTGTCTTTTTAGGTCTTAGAAACAAACAGAACTGAGGAATCCCAGAGTCATGTGCATAGGATGTATTTTATGGGTCCAAATACTTTTAGTGAGCCTTGGCATTTGCCTCACTGTCCTCCTGAACAAGTGATTAAAATTGTGTAAGCTTTCTTTCTATTTGGTGTATTTGGTATTTAGCTTTCTATATTCATGGGTATATGACAAGTTGGAAGTGTATTAATTTTGCAATCGAAGTCTTTTACATGACATATCATTTTTGGATGACTTTTTTTTTCTTTAATATTATGCCTGCATGACAGATACGAGGATGCATTCATTAGATTTGTGGATGATGTTAATGGTTTAGCTGCTTATCAGTGGTGGGAAGGATCGATCTATAGCATTCTTTCTATTCTTGCTTATCCGCTTGCATGGTCCTGGCTACAGCAGCGTCGCAAAAAGAAATTGCAACAACTCCGTGATTTTGTTCGATCAGAATATGATCATGCTTGTTTACGCTCTTGCCGCTCACGTGCTCTATATGAAGGACTTAAGGTTTATTTCATATCTACATTGTGAATGCGGTTTTTTAACTTTCCTTTCTTTTGTTCCCTAGGAAAGGCTTCTCCTCTTCTTCAATGTCCATAAACACAAGTTTTCTTGGGACTTGCCAGATCTTGTGGTAGTTGTAACTTAATTCTGCAGAGAATGTTAATGATAGATATCGTTTCATCTCATATGCTACTTTTCTTCTCTGATTTTGAGGGATGTTTTTAAATATTTGGAACTTAAAATCTCTCTCTAAATTCGTTTACCAGAAATCATGATATTTTTATTCCCTTTTTCAATGGTACTTCTGGGTTTATTTTGTGAGAAATTATTTGGTAGAATGAGATCATGCTTCTACTCACATTGGGGTGGGCTCCATGTGTGATTAGAGTGGAGACATATCTATGCGAGTTCTTCTTTATGTGAACAGAAGGAGCTTATTTCTGTCCTATCTAATAATTTCTCTTATTTTGCTTGTTTTATATGAATGTCTCCTGCATGTGGATTTGAGTCCTGTGGTGTCTGTTGCATGGAGCTTTCTTTACAACCTGTGGCAAATGCTAAAAACTCAAACGGGGAGAAAAGGGAAAGATAGAATATAAGAGAACAAAAAAAAAATAAAAAAATACACCCAACAAGATAGAATTTAAAGGATGAATGCTAGTGGTGGTACATATAAAGGCTAAACATTGGGTAAAGTCTGATAGTGCCAAGGAAGGATGGCTGCAGTAACTTTTTACTGTATTTTCAACTGAGTTCTATTGCACCACTTATGATGCCTCTACCCTCATTTATTCATGAATATGTACATATAATACCTGAATGTTGCCTTGGGCAATTTCGCTTGCTTCATGTCGAGTACCCTAAGCATCAGATGGTTGGTGTATAATGTAAATGATTAATTGCTTTGATTTTCTCTTTTGCCATGCAATTCATCTGAAGTTACATTTGAATCTTTCCCTAACATGACTCATATTGTCAGCAACAGCTTCCATATTAATGTGTTTGTGTTATGCTACAGGTGGCTGCAACTCCTGATCTGATGCTTGCATATGTGGATTTTTTCCTTGGTGGAGATGAAAAGAGAGCTGATCTTCCTCCTTGTCTTCATCATAGATTTCCCATGACATTAGTCTTTGGAGGAGATGGAAGTTATATGGCTCCTTTCTCCCTTCACAGTGACAATATTCTGACCAGCCTCATGAGTCAGGTTACTGTTTGTGGTGTTTCTAGGGCTTATCATTTTTGTTAATTCTAACATCAATCCACCTCTGAACACATGCAAACACAATCACATTTACATTCTTTTGTTGTATTTTTCTATTGGAGTGAAGTGCCAATGACTTTTTGTTCGACTATTTTCCAGTCTGTTCCTCCAACCATCTGGTATCGTTTAGTGGCCGGACTAAATGCCCAACTACGCTTGGTTCGATTGGGACACTTAAAGATTACTTTTGTTCATGTTCTGACCTGGCTTGAAACACATGCAAATCCGGCTTTAAGTGCGAATGGTTTACACATTGATCTTGCATGGTTTCACACTACATCTTCTGGATATTGCCAGTTTGGGCTTGTGGTAAGTGCATCAGAGAATGAAGGCGCTTCACTATCAATTGAAGGTCAAGATGAAGCTTTCTTAGTTGGGAGTCAATCATGGTAAACTTTTGTTTTTGATTCTTTTGGTGCCTCCTCTGTTTTCATTTTTACTGAATACTTTCTCTCTTTCCAATTGCAGTTTGACTACTGTGGATATACGTAATCAACTGGAGTACTGGAAAGTAAGTGAACAGATGATGACATGCAAAGGGGTTTTGGGGGGCATTTTGCATTCAAAGAACTTACGAGCACTAAAATTGAGGAGGACCATATGCTACCCTTTTTCTTTCATCCTTTATAATACTAAACCTGTGGGTCATCAGGTAATTCAAATGCTTGCACTGTAATCTTGGCAGATGCTGATCATTTTCTTTTTCCAATATTTGTGTGAATCTCTATATTGCTTTTCTGACTCTCTCTTTGTATTCTTGCTGCAGGATCTTGTTGGTCTGTTCATCTCTATACTTTTACTAGCGGATATTAGTTTAGTCCTGCTAACTTTGCTACAGATGTATTCTATTTCACTGCTCAATTTCCTGTTAGTTTTTTTTGTCCTTCCTTTGGGCATACTTTTCCCATTTCCAGCTGGAATCAGTGCCTTGTTTAGTCATGGACCTAGGAAATCAGCTGGTCTGGCACGTGTGTATGCTCTGTGGAATATAACATCCTTAATCAATGTTGTAAGTTGTTCTTAATCTATTTCTTCAATATTCAATGCATGTACAGAACCTGAATTTGATAAAGATATGGAGATATAGATGCTGGACTAATGATGAACCAGTTTGCCCAAATAATGTGTATAATTTTGTGGATTCCTTTGTGATCCTCGATTTACTTTCAATATGATGGCATATACTCTTTTTGCAAATTAATTGCAACTGATAATCAGTCCTGGAAGCTGCCTCCACTTGTTTGTCTTCTTAAAATTTATTAACATGTACTTGTATTGAAATATCAAAATTTTTCACTTAGATTATTTTGTCAAAATTATGAGAGATTAGCTTATGCATTTCTAATGCTAAAAGGACATGCATCTGACGTATAGGGAGCTTATATATAGCACACGTTCTCTATAGTTGATCTGTTGGTGTATGTATGTCTAATTGCATGTTACACCCACAAGCACAGTGAGAGAGTGAAAATAGAAGAGAGAGAGAGAGAGAGAGAGAGAGGAAGATTTGCATTTGCAAAGAGTAAAAAAGGTAGCTGCAATGAATGGTCGTCTTCTCGTTCCAAACAAGAGTAGATGAATTTTGCAATTGAGTGCTTCTACTTTTGTGTTTATTTTATGCAGCTTTATTTTCTTTAAACCAACAAATCATTTGAACTTTTCCCTTTTCATAATTCTTTTGTATATAATGGAAAAGAAACATATGCTGTTTCATTTTCTGACATCTTCTCTCTCTTTTCTAACAGGCAACTGCCTTCATATGTGGATTTGTTCACTATAAGATCCACTCAAGTAAAAAACATTCAAACTTTCGGTCCTGGAATTTTAGCGTGTATGTACTTATTCTTGCTCAAGAGAAAGTTTCATGATGTATATTTTTCTTGCTAGTTTTAGTGGTGAGTGTCATTACATCTGAGCGGTGCTTGTGTTTGTACAGGGATGAAAGTGAATGGTGGATGCTTCCTTCTGGATTGTTGGTGTGTAAAATAATCCAAGCACGACTTATTGATTACCATGTAGCTAACCAAGAAATTCAAGATCTATCTGTGTATAGTAATGATCCAGAAGTATTCTGGCATTCATGAAGGTATCCGCCGAATAGGTACAGGTCAAGTTAGATACTCTTTTATATACCTTTCTTGAATATTTGTTTTCTAGAATGTGTGTTTTCCCAGCTTAGGCAACCAAAAAAAAAGAAGTAAAAAATTAGAGAAATAGTTTATTAGGTGATACATAGAAGAAACATGAATAGATATGAGAACTGGCAAGTAAATATTTGTGCAAATTTATGGAAAGTATGTTTCCTATTTCTGATGGAAACCTTTTTTTTCCGTGTCAATATCTGGAGTTGTTCGATAGTATGATTATATTTTTTGAGAAAATTACCCTGAAAATGGTTGTATTACATAGTTTATTAATGATGTATATGAGGCTTTATTGTTGAAAGATCTTGTTAGGATTTATATGATATTCATTTTTTTTTCAATTATTAAAAAGAAACTTATATATTAGTAAAATATATATATTTTTTATTTAATGTTTCAAAGAGAAACAGAGTGGGACATGGCATACGGTCGTTGGCATAGTGCTCAAACTAAGAGGTCCCACAGGATATTGTTATTTTATTGGAAGATATTTTTTGCTCATTGTTTTTCATAATTTTGGCACACCTCTAGCGGTTTCTGTGGAGCTGCAAAGTGGAAACGAATGGTTGTTAACTTTAATTGCCTAATTTGGGATTTTTCGTGCAATTATGACCATAAATTGCGTTACCCTTTAAAATACTCGTTCGCCTAATGAGGTGTTGTTTTGATTTTTGAAGTAGCTTTGAGGTGTTGTTTTGAAGTGACTAGAATATGTGAAATTCACAATGATTTCACATTAATATTATCAACTTAGTTTTTATGAACAATAATTTAAACAACAATACCAAATAGGTGCTTATTCAAAAAAATGAAAAAAGGATATCAAATGGGTGTTGAAATCATTTATGCATTTACCATTAAGGTCTACTTAAATATTTTCTTTTTATATTCATATTTTATATAAAACTAGTTGTATCATATTTTATATAAAATTAGTTGTAATTTAGAATTTTGATTATATTTTTTTTTTATTTTTTTGTGTTTTTTTTTTTAATATTCATAAATTATTATTATTATTTTATTGAATTTAAGTATTTTTTTTATAATTTTAATTATTAATATTATGAACAATTGAAAGAGAATTGTATTCCTCTTATTTTTATTACTAAACAGCAATGCTGGCTTTTTATATACATTAACCTAACAAAAATTGGAAACCTAATAATATACAAAATTATCTTCTAAATAGGAAAGCTAATTATCTCCTAAATTATCTCTTAAATAGGAAAGCTAATAATATACAAAATTATCTTCTAAATAGGATTTCTCTACACTCTCCCTCAAGCTGGTGAGTAGTTATTCTCCATTCCCAGCTTGGATATGATTGTCTGAAAATCTGAGCTGTTTAATCCTTTAGTTAAGACATCTGCAAGTTGACCACGTGTAGGAACATAGGGTGTACATATCAATCCACTCTCTAGCTTCTCCTTAATGAAATATCTGTCCACTTCAATATGTTTTGTCCGGTTATGTTGTATTGGGTTATAAGCAATACTGATTATGGATTTGTTATCACAATAAAGTCTCATAGGACCATCTCATTTAATCCTCAAGTCTTCAAGAATAATCTTCAACGAAAGTAACTCACAAACGCCTTGGGCCATAGCTCGAACTTCAGCCTCTGCACTTGATCGAGCCACGACGTTTTGCTTCTTACTCCTCCAAGTTACTAGATTCCCACCAAGAAAGGTATGATATCCTGAGGTTGACCTCCTATCAATAATTGACCCAGCATAGTCTGCATCAGTATATGCTTATAGCATCAAACTTTCATTTCTTCTAAATAAAATACCTTTTCCTGGTGTTCCTTTAAGGTATTGTAGCACTCTGTGAGCAGCTTGCAAGTGAACCTTCCTTGGATTGTGCATAAACTGACTAATTACGCTTACTGCATAGGCTATATCTGGCCTTGTGTGAGACAGATAAATGAGTTT
>CANXYC011992532.1:0-12212 GCA_948193065.1 Aleurites moluccanus | reverse complement strand
ATTCTCTAGTGCCACAAGTCTTAGAATGGGCTTTCCAATCAGATTGAACAGCATACCTCTTAGAGCACTTTTCACACTTCCATTTTTTCTCACCATGTTTTCTTGAATAGTGTTTTTTGATACCAGTAAGGTCACCAAGAGGCCTAGAAGGGTCATGGTGAACGCATGTGGGCTCAGGGCACAAATAAACTTTCCTCTTCACTTCTTTTGTAGTCTTTTGCTTAAGCTTCCATGGCAGGTTGTGTCCTCTTCTATGAAGTTGTAAATTTTGCTCCCTTTGAAACCCTTTGTTGCATACTTCACATATGAATCTATTTGTAGCCATTAGGGTCTTGGGAGATAGTGCTATCACTTCTGCATCTGGATCTGCAAAATGAGTTAAAAATAATAATTATTATTATTATCCCTAAAAAATAATTAATTAATTATTTGTAATTCAATTATTCATATACCAAAAGAATTTATCTAGAGAAATATAGGGTTTGATTAATGAGCAATATATAGATATTAATTATTTAGATAATTAGATACTTGCTTGGTGTTCCAGGCTGATTTCTTTTTTTCTTATGAGGAGGTGCTGAAGAAGGAGCAGTAGTTGTTGAAGAGGAAATAGTTGCGGATGAATTTTGCTGCAAAATCTGATTTTGATTTTCTTCTCTAGGCCGAAAGAAAGGAGAAGATGATGAGGCAGAAGCCATCTTCAACAATCTATTTCTCGTTTTTCCTCTTTCTTGATTGCAAAGCAAATCTATAAAGAATTCAAATTTCAATCAAAAATTGATATATAAAAAATATATGAGCACACTTCTACTTCTTCTTCATCATGAAAAGAGAGACCTCAGAATTTTTAAGAAAGATACAGAAAGAAGTGAATAAAAATTACTATAATTAAAAAAAAATAAAAAATAAATAAAAATAATGGTTCTTGGATATATTTACCTGTAGAAAGAAGGAAGAAGGAACCCAGAAGAAAGATTTATGTTAAAACCCAGAAAGAACCAAGAGAAAAGTATAAAAGGGGACAGCTACAATCCGGAGATGAAGAGAAGAAAACAAGCAATCTTTAGACGTATTTTGCTTCTCCTCTTTCTCTGAAGTTGTTGTTTTTATAATATATATTTATACACACACACTCATATATAATAAACTGGATCCAAATATACAACACTTGGTCTTAATTTGATCCTCAATTATTTATTGGCGTAATGTATATAGATAATACATACATGACCACCATACACATACTCATTCTCTCTCCCTCTTTTTTCTTGTATAAATAATTATTTTTATGTTCGTGAATTTGTATAATTAATTATTATTATAATTACTTTGTGTATATATATATATTCTATTATATAATATTAAGTGATATAAGTTCTATTAAGTTTCTGAATACGGGACTAAAAAATTAATCTTATATTTTTTGTAATACAATAACACCTCATAAATTAAAAAATATATATAAAAAACAAAAATGAAAATTTTGCAAATAAAAAAAAATAACTTTAAAGATATTGTTGCAATTTACAAAGTTGTAATAATTTAAAATTCAGTTTATTTTATGTGTTTTTTAGTGTATGTATGGTAAGTGTTTTCCATTAGTTCACAGTACTGTGAGATTGTAAATTTAAAGTAAATTTTAAATTCAGTTGATCAGCTTAATTAATAATAATAATAATAATAATAAGAAAATAAAAAGGGTCACTGTAGAGGGCAGCTCTCACGCAGCCAAATGTGTCGTTTGCAGTGATGATTGGGGCCACCGTCTCGATGGTGTAGGGCCTTACCCTTACCCTTACCCTTACCCTTACCCTTACCTTCTTCTTCTCTCTCCGTCACTGTGCTTCTCTTATTTCGTATCTTGTTGGTAGCTACAGGACAAGCCTCCCTTTCGTCACTCTCTTCTTTTCCCATTCTATGGATTTTTTTTTCTCCCTTTAAAATTTCTATCTATTTACATGTAGCCCTAGCTAGTTTCATTTTCAGATAATTTACAGTGGGCAAATACATAATTTTGTTTTGTATTTTCAATTATTTTATTTTCAAAATTGCTATGAAAGCAACTTTACCTATATGATATGTAATGGTCTTGAAAGAGCTAATTTTAGCGCAAATCGATTAGCCCATTTGAATAGTATGATGAAAATTAGAAATTATTTATTTGAAGAGCTTCTAATTTTTTTAATTTTCCGTTTCATAATATTTGTGGAGTTTCTTATATTAGAAATTATGTTAATTAATTGATGTTTGTTCTTTTATATATATATATATATATAAATTAATGGCATGCTTAATTTTTGGTTTTCTTTTAAAAATGTTAGGTTTTGGATCTTCGAAAAGGTTAGACAGCACAAGGTGCAACAAATAGTATTGTCGCAACTCGCAAAAATTAGGGTTATGTTTGAATAAATAGAAACTAAAATTACATAATACAAATATTAAAAAAATTACATAAAAATGAATGAAAAATATTAAAATTGAATAAAATATAAAAAAAAAAAACAAATGAATATAAAAAGTGAATAAATATTATAATATTAAAATTATATTTTAAAAGTTTAGTTATGAAATTTTGGGGAGGGTATGTAATTAAAAATTATAATTGAAAAATATAAAAAATATGATAACTTAGATACATATCTTGTATTAAAAAAAAAAAGGATAGCCAGACATAGATCAATGAAAAATAATATTTTATAATTTTTTTAATGAGTGTCTAAAGGGCACTAATTAAGATTTAAGAGCAGTTGTTTCAAATAAAACTTAATTAAATTCATTTTAAAATGAGTTGAATGAAAAAATTGATTTTTTAAAAAAAAATTATATTTAATTTATTATTTTTCAAGTGATGATCAAAATTTCTGTTTTTTATTTATTTAATTTTGTCTGAATTGTTATTTATTAACTAATGTTTTTAGGATGTTTATTATTAAAACTATAATAATACTAGAGTCATCTTTAAAATTGTGAAGTTATGAGTTTAAATATTGATAAAAAAACTAAACTAATTATAAAAAGTAAATCAAATAATAATATTTTGATTATCCTAAAAAAAAATATTTTGATAAAAAAAATTTACCTTTAAACTACTTAGTTCATATTATTGAATAATTGTTTAGTAATCTAAATATCCCTTTTAAGAAAATATATTATATGTAGAGTATGAGAGTGGAATTGAAAGAAAAATAAAAATAAAAAAATAAATTTTCAGTCTCGAGTCTAGATATACTTAAATTTTCCATCATTAAAAAAAAATAAAGAAACAAAGTTCAATTGATGTTATTTATTTTATTTTGCTTTTATTTTATAGAACAGAAGCAATTATTATCTCATGGTTACATCAAATAAAAATAATTTTGAGTAATAATTAAATACTAGAAATTCAAGAATGCCATTTTTTATTTACAGCCAAAACTTTAATTGGTATCATCATCAATCCAAATACATGAAACTATAAGTGAAAAAATATTGAAACTCATTTATATAAAATTAATTAATTTGTGTTAAATTTAACATTCACTTATTTATAAATTTTTTATATATTTTATCATTATTTAATCAACAATTTAGCCATATAAAAATTTGGATGGAAAATCCTTGCTCAAATAAATCAAGTAATTAATTTTAATTTGCTTTACTTATGAAAAGCAGTGGCAATTGTACTCATTTTATCAAAATAATAATAGATTTTTGGCATTAAAATATTTCAGACTCTGTTGATAATATACTTTTTTTAATTGTTAATTTTATTACAATTTTAAGCAAAATCATCAATTAAATCAATTGAGTTTATTTTTTTATATTTTAATGTAATTGACCATATATATGCTTATAGGAAACGCATTTATTTGGATTGAAGCTCTTAAAGGATTACTGACAATGTACAAAAAAAAAAAAAACCCAAAAATATATATTATTTCATGATTATCTTGGTACCATATAAACAAATGATATGTTTCCCTGTAATTTGATATATTGAAAATGAATTATGGTTTGTAGTTTTATTTTAAATTCTTGCTGCTTGGTGCTTGCCTCCATCTATATATATATATAGGCCTTTAGTTAAATCTCATGGAATAGACAGTTGAGGTTAATATATATAGTTATGAGGGTGTACGTACTCGAAATAATGCCATGTGACTATGAAATTTATTTTTCCCAGGATGACAAAACAAACAAAGTATATAGCTTTTTCATCCAGAGAAATTACTGCAGCTAAAAAGCAAATTCATTTCAAAGCGATTAAGACAAATCCCATTATATGGAAAGATAAATGGAGTTTTGAAATATCATATAAGCCCATAGCAAGAGAGAATTTGACAAATATCACAAGTATTTTTCTCTTTTGTAAATTCCTCTAATTCTAGCATGAAATATTTTTCTTTAATTTTAATTAATTTAACTCTAATTGAGATTCGAACTCATGTTCTCATAATTTTGAAAAAATAATTTAAGTATCACTAAATTATTAGTACGTGCAATAATATTTTATGTTAATAAATAGATGCTTAACTTTTAAATCATTAGTATCTTGACTTAAGAAAAGAAACAATAATGCCAATAAATGCATGATATATAGCTCCTCTTGCAACATACGAAGCTAGATCAGGAAGGCATTAATTATTGCAAAGTTCCAAATATAGGTGTAAGAATTGAGCTTGTTGAGTAATAAAGATGGTAGGAACCTTCTCTTTGGAGATGATGATGATGATGATCAATTGATCACTTAGTATTTGTTTGTGTGAAGGGGAAAGAGAGGGGAGAGT
The DNA here is from genome assembly GCA_948193065.1 of Aleurites moluccanus. Lineage (NCBI taxonomy): Eukaryota > Viridiplantae > Streptophyta > Magnoliopsida > Malpighiales > Euphorbiaceae > Aleurites > Aleurites moluccanus. The sequence goes on along the minus strand of CANXYC011992532.1, from coordinate 7,446 downwards.
GGGAGACAGAGAGAGAAGCTTTTGAGATAGAGCAGACAGAAAAAAAAAAATCAATCTGTGCTAAGAATGCTTCAAATAAACACTTTTTCCTCAAATTTTGTTTCCATACAAAAATGTGATTTGAGATTGGTTTTTGTTCTTACCCTCATAGGAAACTTCATTTTAGTTTGCTTTTTACCATCAACAGAAGTTGAATTTTTTTTTTTTTTTTTTTTAAAATTGTTATAACTTCAATAGGAATACTTAATAGGAAAGAGACATTACTGTTGGTTTGTGAAGGCCAAATTCGGTGGTCTTTCCTCTGTCTACTTCAATGGATTAGCCATGTAATTCTCTTTAAATTATCCTTTTTTTTATTTACATAAAATTGCAGGTTCCCAATGGGACCATATCAGAATTCAATGTTTGAGTTATAGGGAAAAAAATGAATTCAATTGCAGGTTCCTTGAGGATGCTATCTCAATTATTTTAAATTAAAATTAAAAAAAAAAAACATTTGGAAAAAGTATGGAGATTGGAGAGATTACAGCTTAGTGGGTCCATTTCCATTTTATATAAAGTGGGCCATGAGGAATATTTGATCCAATGGTGATGATTTTCTCACGAGGTCAAAAATATTTAATTTTGTAAAAATTGATGTAGAAATGTAGTTTGGTTGAGACTTCCTTAGTCATATCTAGTCAATTTGATTCTTGGACAACCACCAGATCTAGCGGTTGATAATTGTCACATAAAAAAAATGATGAGAACAGGCAATCAGGTGGGGTCCATTGACTAGTCAGATGTCCAATTTATTTATTTATTTATTTATTTTATTGCTTGCATCCAGTATGGTGCATAATATGATATATATGTTAGGCCGGATTAATTTTAATTTGTTGCAAACAGTTATAGTTATTAACTATTAGTTGATAATTAATTATTATTAATTATTTAATAATTATTATTATTAATATGTATAACGATTAATAAAAATAAATATTAAAATTTATTTTTTTATTTAAATATTTTTAATAAAATAATTTAATCTTTTTATTTAAATAATTATGAATTATTTTAAAAAATTTTAAATTTAAATTTTCATAAATATCACATATTTAAATATTTAATAATTATCTAATAACTAAAAGTTAATCACTAAAAAAATAATCAAACAAATTTAATTTGATGTAGTTTTTGAAAATAAAAGGCTAACAACTTTATCAAATCTATTTTATTTTTTTTAGTAATAACTAGTAGCTGTTAGATAAATATTAGATAATCAAACTGTTTACAAAAATTTTAATTTAAAATTTTTCAAAATAGCTCGTACTTAAATAAAAATACTATATTATTATATTAAAATAATATTAAAATAAAAAATAAATATTAATATCTATCCATAATGATTATTAAAAATTATTAATAGTAATAATTAATAAAATTTTACCAAACTTTTTATAATAATTAATTATCAGCTATTAACTAACAGTTAACAATAACAATTAATAGTTAATAGCTGTTATAAATAGTTAAACTGTTTACCAAATAAACCATAATTTTAGAAGAGATTTTATTTAAAATTATATTTATATTTAGTTTTTTCTACTGTAATTTTATGTTTGTGAGCCAGTTGATTGATAATCAATGCCCATGATAACAGCAACTAGCTATATAGCTAATTTTTCTTTATTGATTCATTCATCGGATCTTCAAAATTAAATAAATAAATAACAAATTGAAATTTGATATTGATATTAATATATATATGAATATATAGTGTTCACAAGTGTTATATTAATTGATTAATTAACTAATAATAATAATAATTTATTAGAATTTAATCTCTTAGTTATTTTCTACACAATAAAATAACAACTGAACCATTAAATTATTATAAGTTGAACAATTAATGAGTTTTGAATTAGTAATAGTTGAGTTATTTTTATGAGAACTATAAAATGTTAAATTAAATTAATTAATTAATAAATAAACTGAACGGCAAATCATACATGAAATCTTCTCCCACAATTTCAATATGGATTATTATGTATCTAATTCTAATGATATGAAAGAGCTTTACTAAGAATCCACACAGCAAATGTACGTACATGGTGTGGCAGAAAGATACTGTAAACTGGGAGAAGGACAGACATCACAAGCCACAACATTAATTGGAAGCTTCCTTATTGCCCATCTCTTTAACGTCAGAAAAGAACCAATTTAATACGGTCCATTTTTATAATTAATTAATTAATTGAATATATATATATATATATATATATTTCATGGATGGATGCACATACCTACCAACGTAATAATTCCAAAATATATTATTTTGTAAACTCAACTTCTATGTAAATTTGTGGCATGTTTTCTTTAAAATTTATTGGTATAGATGGCAAATGGGAGGCTTGTCACGGTTTCGGATCGGTGATTTTGATTTTGAGTTAAATTTAAGTTAATATAATTATGAGTTTGGATCATTATCGGGTCAGGTTATTATCGGATCAGGTCATAAATTAAGTCGGATCATTATTAATTAAGATTATTTTTTGAGTCGGACAATAAGCAGATCAGATTAATTTATGAGTCAGGTCATTATTAAATTTGGATCGTCATTAAATCGGGATACCAACAAATCGGATCGTCAAAAAATCGAGTCTAATCGAGTTTTGGTTATCATCTGATTGGATTATCAATGAATCAGATCGTCAACTACTCGGGTCACTGTCAAGTTTTAGATCACTATTAGATTTGATCATCTCAATTATTAGGCTTGTCGGTTCGAGTTTCATATGAATTTATTACAGTAGATCATTAGACCATTTATCAATTATAATAAAATTTAAAATCTGAAATCTAAATTTCATACGTAATATTTAATTATTAATTAAATTATTAATTCACTATCTATTAACTCATGCAAATTTTAATTTTAATTTTCTGTTTATTCACCAACTTAAAATAAGATCAATTTTATATATTCATTGTCTAATTTATTTTTATGAAAAATTTAATTTAAAAATTCAATACATCATTAATAATTGTGTTTCAATTGATATTTTTATTTATAATAAAAAAAAATCATATTTCTTGCTAAAATCAAAACTACGTAGTTTTTAATTATTATTGGTTTTTGTTAAGTTATTAGGTTAATTCGTTTTTATCTCTCACCCTCAATTTTTATTTTCTACCATTCTACCTCCATCTCTTATTCTTGTACATATTATTTCATAACAATCAATATTTTAAAAATAATCTGAATGGGTCACAAATACAAAATAAAAAAAAAAAAAATAGTCATTTCTAATTCTAAAATAACAATAAATTTTATAAATAAATTTTAGAATAATTTATTAATTAGTTTTCTCTAATTAATCATTATTCATAATAAAAAGAAGCAAAAATTTACCCATGTAGAGATTTGAACACACAAACTGTAAAGTATAAATCATATTATATATCACAAGAATTCATATTATTTTTTTTGAAAAAATTAAGTAAATAATTTTATAATTTAGATTTGTTTTCTGAAAATTTTATATTTTTTAAGAATCGAATGATTTTGAATCGGATCATTTTCAATTTGAATCATTTCATATTTCAGTTATTTCGAGTTTTGTGGCATTTAGATTGGGTCACTATTCAGATTGGGTTGCTTTTCAATCGGGTTGTATCTGGATTTGAGTCATTTCGCGTTAATCTAATGTTGAGTTCAAGTAATTTTCGGATTGGGTCATTGCTGAATTTTCAGTCATTCGGGTGGGTCAATAAGCGAGTTCGGCATCTCTTCGGGTCGGTTCATTTAAGATTCAAATTTTTATCATATCGATTAATTTTCGGATATATATTACTTTCAGATCAGATAATTTGGATTTCAGATTGTTAACTATTAAAATAAAATCAGATCTTAATCGAGTTCGATGTCGGATGAGTCGAATCAGATCTCCGAATTTAAATTCATTTTGCCATCTATAATTATTATTGGTAGTTAATTGTTGATGATAATTACAAATAATTAATAATTGATAGCTGAAAAATTATGATGTTTAGTCAGATTTTGCATATAATTTATTTTTAGTATATTATTATTTATCATAGTTATTTTTTTAATGTATGACAAAAATTATAAAAATAATGAAATTAAAAGTTAAAAAATTATAACTAATTATTTCTTTTTAAAACATGAATATGATATTTTTTATAAAAATTATTTATAATATTTTAATAATTATTTATTATTATAATAGTTATATAAAAATTAATTTGAAAATATTTTTTTATTATCATAATTTTTATAAGGACAATATAATGTAAATTAAAACCAGCTATCAATCAATTTTAATTTTATTTTATTTTTAGTAACTGTATTTTTATAAATTTAATAATCCTTTAAAATTTTTGAATAATTATTTATATAATTGGATTTTGATAATAAGAGTTTCATATTTTCATGGAGTAAAATAGATACCCAGGATATAAAAATCAAATCAAATCTTATCTTATCTATCCTCATCATCCTACAGCCAATTATAAATAATTAAGTTAGAGTATGATTAATAATAGAAGAAATCTATATAAATAGAACAAGTAGGGTCAACTATTTGTAATTTCACTATTCTTTTACAAACAGTAATACATAATTTAACACCCTCACTGGGTGAGGTGTTAACTGGACATTAAGTAACTAGTCATCCCACATTGAAAGCGCAGTGAAATAGCAAACGATTTATATAAGTCCATTCAGTTATGATTAAATAATTTGAATTAATTATTTTAGGCAAGAGTTGGATCATAAATCTAAATTATTTAAAGATAATTTTGAATTGGGCCATTATAAATGGTAACAGAATTATCTTAAAGTCAGATTATACAGATCAGCTAGAACCATGAAAAGTAGTTAATTTAGGATTAGACCATTACACATAAATAGGTTATATTTGTGAAATTTTTAAAAATGTGGTTTGTAAATTTGAGATATATTTTACATAATCTAAAAAAAAAAATGAGTGTTTTTTTTTTCTATTTTATTATCTTTTTCATTGAAAAATAAAACAGAAGGAGACGCCACTAAATATTTGTTTCATAATACATCTAATAATTTTGAATAGGTTTCTATATCTTTCTCTCTCAATAATGAACATTTAAAAAAGGAACAAGAAGAAAAGTGTAGGTGTGTTGGCCTTGTATTAATGCTAGTTTTAGGGTTTAAGTCTAGTTCACATTGCATGTATACATTTTTTTATTTTTTTTTTTTTGTGAAATGGGGGGCATAAGCAAAGAAAAAACCTACACAGCAATCCCATGGGGCCTTAACACCCCTAACTCATTAGTTAAAATGATGTCCTGCAGACCAGAAGGAACGAATTCCTAGCTACGAACTCCCCTTGAATCTTTAAGAGTAGCATTGGCTAACAAGTCAGCAACTGTATTTCCTACTCTAGACACAAGACGGACGGAAACATTCCATTGCATCTGTAGCAAACTTTTGGCAAGACTGGATCAGATTTGAGTGCAAACCCCATCTACCTTGACTGCTATTTAACATATATATATATCACCTTTTTGGAGTCCTCTAATTGAGCATTTCTTTAACCATATTGCCTAGCAAATTTGAGTCCATAAAACACAGCCCATACTTCTGCCATTGTTGAGTTGCATTGGCCAGTATTAACTGGAAAGCCTGCCAGCCATCGTCGCCCAGAATCTCGCAGAACTCCACCTCTTCGAGCTATCCCCCAGCTACTTTTAGAGCATACATCAGTATTAACCTTGACATAACCAGCTGGAGGAGGCCACCACCCCACCATCTTCACGCCACCACTTAAACCAATATGAGGGAACACAAGAACTTTCTTCCAAGCATCCAAAACCAGACTGAATTGGAACAAAAGGAAGGATATCTTCTCAGTCCTGGACCTATCAAATCCGTTAAAAATGCTTTCATTTCGCCATTTCCAAAGCCACCAAATAACAATAGCAAAAAAAATACTCTTCCGATTACCATCAAACCCAACACATTGAGATTTTCACAGATTATAATTCAAAGATGTCTTCAAGTCTAAGCTTCTCTCAAACAAAATATCATGCCTGGGAGCCATTCAGACCACACCTGACCCCCTTCATCGTGATCTCTACAAAAAAGGGCAAAAAGGATCCTACTCACGCCTGACCTGTTCCACATTGTTTAACATCATCCATGTGCAACGAATACGTTGAGGAACCTATAGCTTCCAAATTAAATCCCACAAGGACAAATCAGAACTAGCAGTTTCAGATATGATAACACCATGGGCAGAGTGAACAGATAATTCACCCGAGCTGGTATATTTCCAGGATATATCATCCAAAACCGTCCAATATATTGATTATGATATGTATGAAATAAAAATATAATCATGGTGTAAATAACAATTTTCTTTAGAATTGATCATATTTTTTTAGCTTAGTGAATATAATTATACTTAACAGTGACAAAATCATAAGATTATATATTTTAAAAATTCTCAACATTGCCAAACACCAAGAGGACATTAATACATTCTTGAATCACTAAATTAAGAAATGGGAAAAATAATATTTAAGATTTTTTTTTTGGTTAATTACTATGAGATCCTTATATTTTACCATATTATACTAAAAAGTTCATGTATTTTCAAAATTATACTAAAAAGTTCCTGCATTTTTATTCCGTTAAAATTTAAGGTCCTTTTGTTAAAAATCCATTAAATCAATGTAAAAAATCAATATTACCTTTCATTTTTATTTTAATTTTTACTTAAATGTCATCGCTTTTAACTATACTAAAATTATCATCTCAGCACAACCACCATCACACCACCACAAACACACCACCACCACTACTAATGCTACTCACTCCCATTCTCCATCAAAAATCACTAAAACAAACTGAAAATAAAAAAAAAAATAAAATGGCAATTTGAGATAAAAATAAAAAATAAAAACCTACAGTTAGAAAAGCTCATTTCACCACCAAAACAACACCCACTGTTAGAAATTCAATACTAACAGGAAATGGGATGCGGTGTCGCAAGTGAAGGAAAAGGTTGAAAGAAAAATGAAGAATAAAGGGTTACTTGGAAGGGATTGTTGAAGGCATGCAAGAGGCAAAATTGCAATCTTAGCCTTTCATGATAAATTTGGGGCTTATCAACACCAAAGTTTTCACATCTCTTTATAAATACTTGTCACGACCCGCTCTCGCGAGCCGCGACGGTCCTAGGGCACGGGAGATGCCAATGGCGACCGGCACCCGTAGAACCCAATATCAGTCTTATCAATACAATATGCATGTATAACATTTCTATTCATTCATTATCAATCACAACCTGTCATACATTCTCAATCAATTATATTCACACTACCCACAGGATTATATCAATCATAATATATATATATTGTCCATATCATAGTATCCTCATTTAGATACATGTTCATTTCCTA
>CANXYC011992067.1:0-17382 GCA_948193065.1 Aleurites moluccanus | reverse complement strand
CTAAACTATTATCATAAGATTATACACATTCTATAATCCCACATTGTGTAGGAAAAGACCATAATGCCCTTAGTGCACACCGAAGCACCTCAATTGAGCTGCTTACCGGGAACTGTTTTCAACCGGGTTTATTTTTCCGTACAATTTTCAAATAAACAAAATAATACCATTTACATTCACTTTTATTCTTTTATTTCTTCAAATATAATGCTAAATCCATAAAAACTCGAAGGGGCTGTAAAATGACCATTTTGCCCCCAGTTCACCAAAAAGTCAAACTTTCTCGATTTTGTCCTAACTGACTTTAAACCACTTTTATGCCTAAAATTAAGTCATATAACATGCATAACTATCAATTCCATGCATATATACATCATATGAGCATATTATAAAGAAAAAAAAATTCCCCCTAAGTCCCCCTTAAGGGCCCCTATAGGGTTTAGGTTGAGATGTTACATATTCCATATCTTATTTTTATGGAAATATGTGCCAGATCTGTTACATGAATTGAAAGTATAAGTGTTGATATTAATGAGGAGATGCCATAAGAGTAGAATTACTAGAAGGTGTGAATTGTCAAGTCCGACAATTTCTGAATAAAAAGAGATGTCAACGATAAAAGGATTATAGAAGAATCAGACTATAGATAAAGGTACATGAGGGAATAAATAAATACAGAGACCAAGTATATGTTTTAGTGGCAATATTAAGATGCGCATGTTTTATTTAAATTTGAGGACGAATTTATTTGTATGGGGGTAAAATATAATACCCTATAAATTCCTAACTCATGTGCATGAATTAATTCTTAGTATATGGTCTTTCAGTCTTGAATTAATGGGAAATAATTTTAGAGACGCAGTCAGAAAGCAAATTTGAAAATTTTTCGGAAACTAGCGGTGCTGGGAACACTGCCGAAAAATAAGCAGTCCAGTCAACGAAAAAATTTTTGAAGTTGATCTAGGGGTGAAATGTGACCATAATTTATGTCTAATTTTGGTAAAAAGAAAGAAGTGAAAATCATTTAGGAACACTGAAAAAGTAAGTAATGGCATTTTGGTAACTAAAGGAAAATTCAAGGTGAATAGTGGAAAGTGGTCGGTCGGGCTTACAGAATGACTTCAAAACCATTTTTATAAATAAGGATAAATTAAAATAAGCCTGTACATTCTCCACTTTAAATTCAGAATCCTGACAGAATTGTCAGAATAAATTACAGAATATTTATGGGCCAAAGTGTAAAGGATGAAATTTGGAGGATTTAATTGTAATTTGCCATGTGATTTTGTCTTATATTGGCTTCACTATTTCGGTTTCTTCTCCAAATTTGCTATCACCATTTCTGTATGCCATTCTTTCTTCTCCCATCTTCATCTTTTCAAATTTCTTATATATTTCTTTAGGATTTTTATAGAAATATAGTAAATCAACCTAGCTAAACTTATTTCTACCATCAATTTGAAGTGAGGAGTAAGGAATTTGGAGGAATAACTCCATATAGAATTCGGCCATGATGATACTTAGAGGTAAAGTTGTTGTTTTGTTTGATTTGATTAATGATTTAGTGTTATTTTAGGTTCAATTGAATGGGTTTAGTATTTAATTGCTTTAATTTATCCAAATTTGATAGAATTTCCAATTTGAATGCTTGAATTGAAGTTGTAAGATTGAATGTGTCGAATTAGTTTTAGGAATTGCTAATTGATGTTAGAAATGATCAATTGGATATGAATGAACAACTAATTGATGGTTAATTTAATATAGAAATGGAGATTGTAGAAATTAGATTTTCAAAGTAGCAAAAATTAGGGATTTTGGTGGAATTGGTTTAATTGGAGTGCATTTTGGCTAATTGAATCATTAGGTAAGTTTACATTGCATCAAATATCATGTTTGAATCATTAAATTGGGAATTGGAAACCTTTGGTGAAAACCCCTTGGTGGCCGAACCCATTTTGCCCTAAAATGCCTTTGTGTTTGTTTGAATTTTACTTGATTTTCCTTGCCATTTTGATCGTATTTAATTGTTGTTTAATCTTGTTTATTGATACCTTTACTTTGTATGACAATGTACCTTATTATTGGTTTGAATGGGCAAGTCAATTTTGCACCAAAACTTAACCTATTGGCTTGCCATTGTGTGCCCACCAAGTGTTCGACAAAATGCCTAGTTTATTTGCCATTGGCCTATTGCTTTGCATGCCATAGGCCTACCAATTGAATGCCATTGTCACCAGCGACATTGGCATGCCAATTAACCTACCAATTTCGGCCACCGAACCAACCTTTGTTTCAAACCTTTACTTGTTGCCATATTTACTATTATTGATTGTACATTATATATGTCATTGCTAATGAGCATATTTGATACTGTATTGATTGATACCGAGATGATTTATTATTGATTGACTGTTATTTGGATGCCATTGTTACTTATGGTATCCCTCGTTATTGACCCTGATATGGTTTGGCAGAACTTCCGATTCGACAGGGTAGTGGGGAAATACTGTCGACCTTGTGCACATTGTAGTATTGTACCCTAGCTGGGAGGGTTATGGTCCTGGCCATAGGGCCTGATCAGCCTTATGCTTATTTGATACTGGTGACCTACATGGTCAGTGATATTTGATCGTTTGGAAACTGTATGATTTCTTTTCATACAGTCCGTCTCATTATCTGCCTTTCCATATGTAACCGAGCTTATATATATAATTTTTCTTTGGTTTACTATACCCTGACAGCCATTTTGTACATTGCTATTCCTTCGACTGAAACCATTATTTAATTATGCCTATTATTTATTGTGATGCATGTAAATTCACTGAGTATCATCCACTCATCTTTTTGTTTGTTTAACCATTTCAGGAAAGGAGTAGGTTGCAGAATCCCTACATCTATCTTCCGTGGATTTCTGCTGCAGTTTATTAAATATAAATTTTGGATTTCTGTATTTATATTTGAGGTTTATTTATCTAGCTGCTCCTTAGGTATGTATGGGTTAGTTAGGAGATTAATATTGCATATGAAATATTGATAATTATATTTTGAGTTATATGATGGATTATGATGTGATATGTGAATAATACAGCCAACTGCAGAATGCTTGACAGAATAACATAATGAATAACAGAATTGTATAATTAATGGTAATTATGATAAATGAATAATATATTGAGGTTGATAGACTGTACAATGATACTGGGTTCTACGAGTGCCGGTCGCCATTGGCATTTCCCGTGCCCTAGGACCGTTGCGGTCCGGGAAACCAGGTCGTGACATGTATGATTTACTTAAGAAATTTGATAAAGAATGAAGAAGAAATGGAAGAGGAAATGGTGGGAGGGAGGTTCGGCCACCATGAAGAATAAGGAAAAAGATGAGTTAAAAAATGGCTAAGAGTTGAAAATATACAAAAATCATATGGCAAATTACAACTAAATCCCCGAACTTTCATAAGTTACACTTTGACCCTAAATCCATCTGTAATTTATTCTGTCAATTCTGTTAGGATTTGGATTTCAAAGTGGGGAATCAATAGGCTTATTTTAATTTTATACTTATTTATAAAAATAGTTCCAGAGTCATTCTGTAACTCCAACGGATCAATTTCCACTATTCACCTTAAAGTTCCTTTTATTTACGATTTTGCCAATGATTACTTTTTCAGTGTTCCTATATGTTTTTCACTTCTTTCTTTTTACTAAAATTACACATGCATTATGGTGATCTTTTATCCCTTGGTCCAATTCGGAAATTCTTCTATTGGCCTGACTGCTAATTTCTTGGTAGTGTTCCTAACACCGCCGATTTCCGAAAAAGTAATTAGTTCGCTTTCTAACTATGTCTCTAAAATTATTTCCCATCATTTCAAGATTTTTGAACCACATATTGAGAATTAAATCATGCATGTGAGTTATAACTTTCTAGGGCATTACATTATAACTTTCTAGGGCATTACATTAAGATCAACTACTCAGTAGCTCAGTATGTACAGCTTTATGTTGATAAGATTGTACGGCTTCATGGAGTGTCACTGATGATTATATTAGATAGGGGTACATAGTTTACTTCTATGTTTTGGCAGAAGTTCCAGGAGGCTATGAGTACTCAGTTACAATTCAGTACATCTTTTCATCCATAAACCGATGGACAATCAGAGAGGACTATTCAGACATTGGAGGATATACTGCGATTATGTGTTCTGGATTTTAAAGTTAACTGGGACTGGTATCTACCACTGATTGAGTTCTCCTAAAACAACAATTACCATTCTTCTATTGGAATGGCTCCTTATGAAGCACTGTATGGTAGGAAATGTAGATCTCCAGTATGTTAGGTGGAACCAGGGGAGAAACAGTTGGAAGGCCCAGAGTTGATAGGAGACAATAGAAAAGGTGCCAATTATAAAAGAACGGATGAAGACCGCTTTCAGCAGACAGAAGAGTTATGTAGATCCAAAGCGGAAGGATGTTCATTTTGTAGTTGGTGACCACGTTTTTCTTAAAATCTCACCTATGAGAGGTGTTATGAGATTTGGGAAGAAAGGGAAGCTATTACCAAGATTTGTAAGGCCATTTGAGATACTTGAGAAGATTGGCAATGTGGTATACAGATTGTCTCTTCCACCTAATTTGAGCCATGTTCATTCGGTGTTCCATATTTTTATACTGCAGAAGTATGTACCTGATCCATTATATGTATTGGAGGTACAATATATTGGGGTTAACGAAGATTTATCATATGAGGAGCTGCTAGTGTAGATTATTAATCGATAAGTAAAATAGATGCGGAATAAGGAAATCCTAATGGTAAAGATGCTTTGAAGGAATCAGTCGATGGAGGAGTGTATATGGGAGAGTGAGCAGGACATGAAGGAAAAGTATCCATTCTTGTTCTAGCAATGAGGTATGTATTTATTTTAAATTCGAGGACAAATTTATTTGAAGGGGGGTAGAATGTAATACCCTAGAAAAGGCTATCATAATTGAACAATAATATAATCAGTTATTTATTTGAAATCATCGAAATAATTAAAGATAATTTTTGAAACACAGTTAGAATGCATTTGTGATACTGTCCCGGAAAACGTTGGTGTCAATAACACTGCCCAAAATAACAGTACGGTCGACAGATGAATTTCTGATTCAGATTAGGGGTAAAGAATCATATAAATATATGTGTAATTATGGTGAAAGAAAGAGGTGAAAATGTTTAGGAACACTGAAAAAGCAGGTAATGGCAAAACTGTAAATAAGTAAAACTTTAGGGGTATAGTGGGAAATCAACTGTCTAGGTTTCAGAATGGCTCTGATACTATTTTTATAATAATGTACAGATAAAAATAAGTTATTTGATTTCCCACTTTGAAATCTAAATTTTAACAGAATTAACAGAATAAATTACAGAAGAAGTTGGGGTCAAAGTTCAATTTATGAAAAGTCTAAGGATCTAAATGCAATTTGTCAATTTTAACTTAGTATATAAGCATGCCTTAAGAAAAAAATTTCTTATTCTTCCAAGCTTTGGCCGAACCATTCCCCCATCTCCCACCCAAATTCAAGCTTGTTTTTCTTAAGGAAACTTAAAGAAAACTTGATTCCAACCTTGTTTCTTCCATTTCCAAGCCATTTCTCACCTTGAATCACAAAGGAAATCAAGGAATAATTAGAAAGGAATTTTGGGTGGATCATCCATTAAAGGTAACAATGTGATTTGTTTACTTTAATGTTTGATTTAAGAGTATTAGATGATGAATTGGATGGGTAATGTATTTAATTACATCAATTGATGCATTTGATAGGTTTTTCCTAATTTGAAACCCTAAGCCTAAGTTGTGTGAATTGAATCTTTGATTTAATGTTAATTTATATTAATTAAGCTTAAATATGTTAATTGGAAGCTAATGGATGGATTATTTATGGTTGCTTTGATGTAGAAAATCAAATTGAGGAAGATTGCCATTTTTGCCTACTTTGAGGAATTTGGTGGCAAATCAATTTTGGTGGCTTGTTTGGTGTACTAGGTGAGTTTAATATGCATCAAATAATATGCCTTATGTGTTAAAATATTGATTAGAAACCTACCTTGAATGCCCAATTTTGGCCGAACCTATGACACTATTCATTGCCTTGATTTTTGCTTTGTTTTTCCTTTGATTTTCCATGCCATTGTGATACTTTTAATTGTGTTTAATGTTGGCAAATCGATGTTTGTCGTGTTGCCTACATTGTGAGCTCTTTGTTGATTGTATGGGCAATATTAATGTTGCACCATAACTTAGCCAATTTGTCCATCCGTTGTTGTACACCAAGTGTTTGATGAAATGTCTAGTTTATTTTGTCATAGGCCTATCACTTGTTCATCCATAGGCTTATCATTTGAATGCCATCGTCACCAACGATATTGGTATGCCAATTGTGCCAACCTTTTGTTCATATATGACCAACCTATGTTCCATCCCATTGTTAATTACTAAACCTATTGCCATTGTATATATACTTATTATTGTTATTCGATTGTTTATATTGCAACTTGAATTGATTGATATTGAGTTATTGATACTTGGTGATACCATTGTTGTTTAATGGTATCTATTGACTTGTTCTATATCTATTATGGCTCAAATGTGATTTAACGCAGTTGCTGCTCTGACAGAGTAGTGGGTACATACTGTTAGCAATATGCACATTGTATAATGATACCCTAGCTGGGGGTTAATAGTCCTAGCCATAAGACCTGATTAGTCTTATGTTTACTGCTACATGATGGATACATGTGATATGCGTTTCATGGCCCTTTATCTGTCTTATCCATGTGAAATATTTTTCATTGTCTTGATTATTACTTCTACAGTCATCTACTATAATTTGATACTGTATTCTGACATTCTTGAGCAGATTGATATTATTGGTTCATCTGCTTATCATCTATTGATGTTCTAATTCTTATTTATGATCGATGCATATTAGATTCACTGAGTATCTTATATACTCACCATTTCATTGTTTTCCCTTTCCAGGTGCAGAGTAGGTAGGCAGATTCCCGACTGTTGCTTCCTGAGGAATTTTACAGTGTCTTTAACAGTGTAATTATTTAAACACTGTATTTTGTATGTATATATTTTTAGCAGCTCCATGGGTTGTATAATGGCATAGTTAGATTGTGTATATGTTTATATGAAATAATATGGAGTATAATTATTATTATGGCATGAGATGATGATTGTTACAGCCACTTGCAGTATGATTTACAGCCAAATTACAAAATGCCAGAATGAATAGTAATATAGTTATTGATTAATAAATTGTTGGTAATTGTTAATTGTATGCAATACCGGGTTCTACGGGTGCCGTTCGCCTCTGGTATCTCTCGCATCCTAGGACCGTCATGTTTCAAAATCGGGACGTATCAGGAAATGTCAATGTTGCACCAAAACCTAACCTAATTGTCTACTGAATGTTGCACACCACATGTTTGATGAAATGCCTAGTTGAAAATCCATAGCCTACCATTTGTTTCTTCCATAGGCTTACCATTTGAATGCCATTGTTGTCTGCAATATTAGATAGCCAATTGTGCCAACTATTTGACTTTGAATAACCATTTTGAATTCCAACTCATTGTTGATTGTTGAACCTATTGTTGTTCCTTATGCACCTTTCATTTATTACAAGTTATTGAATTACAATATCATTTGATTGATTTGAAATCTATTGATTATTGATGAGCTATTGATTACCTATTGATGTACGTTGATCCATTTCATTCTTTTATTGGATAATATGTTGATTTGATAGAGCTTCCTCACTAACGAGATAGCGAGTAAATACTGTCAGCAATGTGCATATTATTTATATGGAACCCTAGCTGGGAAGGATTAATTGTCCTAGCCATAAGTGTCTGATTAGCCTTATATATATTATATGAGATTATATGTGTTTATATGTATTTATGGCCTAATATCTGTCTTATATACATGATATGAGTATTGTTGACTTGTTCATTGATTCCAAACCATTGATTATGTTAACTTTTCTTCATTCTGTAATTTGGTGTGCAACCCTACTATTTATTGATTATTTACCTGTTTATTTGTTGATTACCTAACCTTTACCTTTAAATGATGCATATTAGATTCACTGAGTATTATATACTCATTCCTTTAGTTGTTTACCATTTTTCAAGGCAAGAATAGAAGGCAAAATCCAGTATCTCATTCCTCTGTGGATTTCTACAGTGTGATTGTCACGTCCCGATTTCGAAACATGACAGTCATAGAATGTAGGAAATGCCAGAGGCAACCAACACCTATAGAACCCAGTATCATATCTATAATCCATTACTATCTTATTAAATACTTATTATTCATTTTGTATTTTGTTACCCTGTAGTCTGTCATTCTGTAATTTAACTTTCACATATCTATAATCATCATACATATATGCCATATCAATATTTAAGCTCTATTTAATATTATATATTCATAAATACAGTCTATCTATAACCATTTATACATAACCCATGAAATAGCTAAAATATGTACAACACAGAGTTTAAAATATTACACTGTCAAAATAAATAGCAGAATTCCACAGAGAAAAGAGATCTGGATTTTGCCTTCCACTCTGAACCTGAAAAATGATAAGCAACTAATGGAATGAGTATATAATACTCAACGAATCTAATATGCATCATTTATAGGTAAAGATAGATAAACAATGAAATAACAGGTAAATAATCAATAATTAATAGGGTTGCATACCAAATGACAAAATAAGGTAAAGTTAACAAAATCAAAGGTTTGGAATCAACGAACAGGTAAACAATACTCATATCATGTAGATAAGACAGATAATGGGCCATGAACACATGTAATCTCATATCATCTCATATAATACATAAGGCTGATCAGGCACTTATGGCTAGGACAGTTAACCCTTCCCAGCTAGGGTTCCATATAAATAATGTGCATATTGCCGATGGTATTTACCCGCTACCCCGTTAGTAAGGAAGCTTTGTCAAATCAACATAAAAGGATGGAACCGTTCAATAAACATTAACATGTAGCAATTAGCTTATTAATAAACAATAGCTTTCAAGTCAATCAAATGATACTATAATTCAATAACTTGTAGTCAATGGAAGATACAAATGGACCAACAATAAGTATAACAATCAATAAAGGATTGGTATACAACATGGTTATCCAAGGTCAATTAGTTGGCACAATTGGCTAGTCAATATCGCTGGCAACAATGGCATTCAAATGGTAGGCCTACGGATGAAACAAGTGATAAGACTATGGATTTTGAACTAGGCATTTCATCAAACATATGTTGTGCAACATTCATTAGGCCAATAGGTTAGGTTTTGGTGCAACATTGATGTTGCCCCATTATCAAACAAGTAAACCACAATATAGGCAATATAATAAGCATTAGATATGCATCAAATAACATTAATCAAAGGATCAAATAGGCATGTGAATTAAGAAGAAAACCAAGCAAAATACAAAAAGGTGAATAGTGACTAAGCATTCGGCCAAGATGGAGAAAATGGGGGAGGTTTCCAATCAAAATTTCAATACTTTGGACATGTTAAATGATGCATATTAAACTCACCTATGACTTCAAATTGCTTAGGAAAAATCATTTTTCACCAATTCCTTCAAATGAGGCATATAGAGCAATCTTTGTCTTTCTTGTGTTCTACATCAAAACAATCATCATTTTAGCATCTAAATGCATCCAATTAACATTATTTAGCCTAATTAGACATTAAACATCAATAATCTAAGGTTTGGCTAAACACAACTTTAATTAGGGTTTGGAATTTTGGGGTTTTTCCATCAAATGCATCAATTGATGCAATTAAACTACAAACCCATCTAATTCAATGTCTAATACACTTATTTAGCCTATTTAATCAAATAAATCAACTTGCTACCTTGTGACCATGAAGTAGTTGAATCCCTCTTTCAATTTGTTCTTGATTTCCTTTAAGTTTCTAAGTGAAAATTGGATGGGAAATGGAAGAACTAGGTTGGATTTTAGGTTTTCTTTGGATTTCTCTTGTAAAATTGACTTGAAAATGGTGGGGGAGGGATAAATGGTGTTTGGAAAAAGGTGGATGAGAGGAAGAAGATGAGCCAAAAATGTCTAAGTGTTGCTTTTATACTTGGAAGAATTGGCAAATTGCATTTTAGTTTTTAAAACTTCCATTAATTAGACTTTGACCCTATAACTTTCTGTAACTTATTCTGTTAATTATGTTGAGATTTAGATTTCAAAATGGGAACTGAAATAACTTATTTTTATCTATATTTTATCATCATATAGGTTTCAGAGCCATTATGGGTTATGGATAGTGGTTCCCAAAATGCTCCTGAAGTTCCACTTATTTACGATTTTGTCATTCTATTGATTTTCCAATATCTTTAATACTTTTCCATACTTTCTTCATATAATTCACTATTATTATTCTTAATATTTCATTAACCATGCATCTAAAATAAATAGCTTAAAATTTAATACTGTATAAATTCCTCAAAATTTCTAAGTACTGTTGGTGTTTTCAGCCTGATAACTAAGAAAATCATTATGCAACTGTGACAATATTCTAGGGTATTACAGTGATTTTGATAGTGTAATTATTTTGAACACTATATCATGTATATATTTTTAGTTGCTCCATGATAGTGTATAACTGGTTATAGTTAGACTGTATTTATAAATATATGATTTTATATGGAGGCTAAATATTAATATTGCTTATATGTATGATGATTACAGACATATGAATGTCAGAATACAAAATGACAGAATACAGGATGACAAAATATAGAATAAATAATAAGTATATAATTGGATAGTAAGAAGATAGTAATGGATTATAGAATAAGATACTGGGTTCTACGGGTGCCGATCGCCTCTGGCATTTCCTGCATCCTAGGACCTTCATGTTTCGAAATCGGGATGTGACAGAGGTGGAATCAGAACTTAGGTATATATGAACAGTAATTAGATACAGTGTTAATAAACATAAGTAAAACGCAAAGCATAGGAATTCCTGTTTCATCCTTTGTTGTAATCGTCAAGTATATAAGTGTGTTATTCATTTTTATACCATTCTGAAATTATTGTTTCTATTTTTTATAATGACTAAGATGTCTGATAGACAGAGGGATCTACTACAAATGACAGAGATAGAGAGGTTATTAGAGAGGCAGAGGTAGCCTCTAATGAGTCCCTAGTTAAAGAGGAAATAGAGGAACCTCCCCGTTCCTAATGGAGGATGGAAGATACCAGAATAGGTGATGACCCCTGGAGAATTGAGATAATGCAGGGGATGATGGATTTACGCACGGAGATTTAGGAAATGAGTCGAGAAAGACAAAATATATTGCCACCAGCACCACCAGTAGTGCCACCCCTTGTAGCACCAGCTGTTCCACCAGCTACTTTTATTTCAGTTCCTGTACAGCCAGCAGTTGTTCCTAGCGAGGCTACAGTCTAGGAAGGCCGCCAGCTTATAGATGAAGGTAGAGTGAGTATGTTCAACTTTCTGAAGCTAAATCTGCCTAAGTTTAAAAGTGATAGAGGCAAAGAGCCTATTGACTTTCTAGAGCAGATCGAGAAGGTAGTAAAGAGGCTACCTTGTTCATATGCCAGAGCAGTTGAGCTGTTGGTTTGCTATTAAAAGCGAAAGCCTAGACTTGGTTTTCCAGACATATAGAGCCATAGTTGTACATTGATCACCCTCCTACCTAGGCTCAGTTCAGACAGGCCCTAATAGATGAGTTTTTGATAGAAGGGGTGAGGACCAGAAATCTTGTTTAGTTTGAGCAATTGGAGCAGGGTAATAGGAGCGTTAAGGAGTATACTGATGAGTTTATCAAGTTAAGCAGATATGCTACTCAAATTGCTCCTACAGAGGCTGATTTAATCACTAGATTCAGGAGGGGACTACATGCCTCACAACATAATGCCCTGCTAGCTACTGAATTCACATCTCTAACTACTATCATTGATAAGGCTAACCAGATGGAGGAGAAATACAAGTCAGAGATAGCTAAAAGAGAACAGATGAGGAAAAGAGGACCCAATACTCAGAGCAGAAGAGGGGAGGGAAGCTCTCATCCGAGACAAATAGAGATAGTATGTAAAGTTTATCAGAGACCCCCGATAGGTATCCAAAGAAGGAAAAGTCAGAGCAGAGGTCCTCCAACACAATCGGCTCCTACTTATTCATAGGGTTCATCAAGAACTATGACTCAGATGCCTAGAGTACCTGTCTATAATTTATGTGGTAGAAGGCATGGAGGGGAATGTCGTCGACAATTTGGTTCCTGTTTGAAATGTGGGCAATAGGGGCACTTTATTAAAAGTTGCCCGATGTGGGGTGAACAACAGCCGTCAGTAACAGTATCTCAGCCAACCGTACAAATGAGTCAAAATGTTACCAGAGAGGCCCTAGGTAGGGGCAAAGGCAGAGGGTAGGTGTCATACCCTATATTTATGCATAACATGTTTTTGGGAAATAAGTTTTCAGTATGTGGATTGAAATTATCAAAACGGCTTAAAATAATTTTAGAAACTTAGTTAGAGCGAAAACAAGAAAATTTTTCGAAAATTATCGGTACCAATATCGCTGTCGAAAAATAACAGTACGGTCCACGGATGAATTTCTAATTTTGGCAAGAGGGTAAATGATTATGTATATGCATGAGTAAATATAGTAAAAAGAAAGAGGTAAAAATATTTAAGAACACTGATAAAGTAAGCGATGGCAAAACCGTAAATAAAGGGTACTTCGAGGGAATAGTGGAATTTCGACATTCTGAGTTTCAAAATGGCTCTGAAACTATTTTTATTAATTAATATTAATAAAAATAAGATGTTTGACATTCACTTTGAATTCCAATTCCCAACGGAATTATTGGAATGAATTACCGAGCAAAAAAGGATCAAAAGCAAATTTTGAAAAGTTAGAGGACCAAAAGTGAAATTTATCATTTTGGTCTTACTATATAAGCAAGACTTAGAATTTTTTTTTTTTTTTTTTTTTTTTTTTTTTTTGCCATTTTCTTTGATTTTTGTAAAGAGAAAGTGATGGAAACATTAGTTAAACACCATACAAACCATTATCCACCAAATTAAGCCATAGAAATTCAAGAACTCCACCTTTGGAATTTCAGCCAAATGAAGAAATTTGGGTAAGTTGTTCATTTGTTAGTTTTATGGTTTAATTAGGTTAATTAGATGTTAGTAAGATTGGGTAAATGGTTTAATTACATCAATTGATGCATTAAGCAATTTTTCCCAATTTCCAAACCCTAAAGTGAAGTTGTGCAATTTAATTTTGTGCATATGAATTAAGATGTGTAAATTGGCTATAGAATAAGTTAATTGGATATTTATTGGTATTTAATTGATGTTCACATTGTTGTAGAAAATTCGTTTGAAGAAAATCTTCGATTTTGGCCTATAGCGAGAATTTGAGGAATTGGGTGGTAAAGCTATTTTGCTAAGTGATTTGGAGTGATAGGTGAGTCTTTTATGCATCATTTGTCATGCCTAAATTGTTAAAACATCAATTGGAATCCATATGTGAAAAGGCCATTTTGGCCGAACCCTAATTGGCATAAATTGCTTGATTTTTATTCTTGGTTTTGGACTTGTTTTCCATGCCAAATTGATATGCTTGATAAAGATTATTGAGTTGTGATTGTTGCCTATAAATTTCTTTCCATGTGTATATTTATTGATAATTGGGACAATGTCAATATTGCACCAAAACCATGTCGAAAAATCCGTAAGCCAACTATTTGAATGACACCGTCGCCAGTGACAATGGTATGCCAATTGCGTCAACTTTTTGGCCGCAAATGACCAATTTATGTTTGTTCCCATTTTTTGTCGTTAGACTTTTGGTCATCGTTTAATCGATTATTATTGATATCTTATTGACTTTATGCTCATCCAATTGATTTCTAATGAGTTAGTGATATTGTCAATGCCATTATTTTGAAATGGTATCTATTGATGTGTTTATCGCTTCTATTGACTCCGAGGTGATTTGACAGAGCTATCGTTCCGATCCGATAGGGTAGTGAGTTCATGCTGTCGGCCTTATGCATATTGTATTGATTGATACCCTGTACTAGGAAGGGATGTCCTAGTCATAAGACCTGATCCGTCTTATGTTATTGATATGAGATTGATTTGTGCTTGACACATCTCTATGCGTTTCATGATTCTATATCTATCATTTCCATCTTGTCTATGTGATATTGATTCTATTAATGTGATTGTTTACTTACAGGCATATTTTGTACTTGATTCTGTATTACAGATATTCTGAGCAGATTGATTCATTTACTTCATCTGCCTATTGCTTATTGATATTCCATTATCTTTTTATTGTCGATGCATATTAAATTTACTGAGTATTATATATACTCACCCTCTCACTGTTTATCCTCTCAGGTACAGAGTAGGAGGCAGATTCCTGGTTCTTATTTCTCCAATGAATTCTGCAGTTTGTCTGCATCTTTATATATATATATATTAGATGCTCCATGGGTATTGTATAATGGTATAGACAGATTGTATATGTGAGTGTATGAGATATTATAAAGTATAAATGAATAGTGTTTATATGAGTGAATGGTTACATTGTTATGTGATTGATGATGGTTATGAGAGATGGGTATATATATGTTTCCGTTGCGATATTGTGAATTGATTGTAGTAGATGTTTCCACTACAGTATAGTATGAGATGTATTGATGAGATTGATGGGTTCTACGGGTGTCGGTCGCCTCGGCATCTCCCGCATCTTAGGATCACAGCTCGATCTGGGATCGGGTTCGTGACAGAGGTAGTATCAAAGCCTTGTGTTTACAGATAACAGAGCATAGGTTATAGAGGAATAATGACAAAGTACAATATAGGGAGTTAAGGGAACCATAGAGCATAGGAATTCTCGTATCACCTTTTCTTGCATTCGTCAAATATGTATAAGTATTTTGCACTTTTGTAATATACTGAATACGTGTTCTATTTTTCAGACAATTTTACAGAGATGTCTGACGACAGAGATAGAGATACCAGAGAGGTAGAGATAGCCTCTAATGAGTCTCTGGTTAGGGAGGCTTCTATTTCTGAGGGATCATCTAGATTCTGACGGACTACAGGGGATATAAAGAGGAGTGATAACCCCTAGAGATATGAGATTATGAGGGGGATGATGGATCTACGTAGGGAGCTAGCAGAGTTAAGGCAGGAATGACAGAATGTATCGCCACCTCCAGTACCAGCAGCAGTGCCACCCTCTGTTGAACCTGCTGCAGTACCAGTTGCTCCAGCTCCTGTGCAGTCAGCTGTGGCTCTTGGAGAGCCTATTATACAGGGAGCCCGTCGAGTTATTGATAAGGGAAGAGTTTCTATGTTTAGATTTCTGAAGCTAAATCTGCTAGAGTTTAGAGGAGATAGAAGCGATGAGCCGAATGATTTCCTTGAGCAAGTTGAAAAGGTAGTTAAGAGACTACCTTGTATTAATACCCGAGCAGTTGAGCTTGTGAGTTTATTGTTGAAGGGGGAAGCCTGGACATGGTTTTCTCATCGGATGGATCCCAGATTGTATGGGGAGCATCCTCCTACTTGGGCAGAGTTTAGGCAAGGACTGATTGATGAGTTCTTGACAAAAGGGGTTAAGATCAAGAATTTAATACAATTTGAGCAGCTCGAGCAGTGCAGTAGGTCAGTTGAGAAGTATGCTGAGGAGTTTATCGGACTGAGTAGGTATACTACACAGATTGCTCCTACTAAGGCTGATTTGATTGCCAGGTTCAGGAGGGGTTTGCATGCTTCACTGCATAATGCCTTTCTGGCTACAGAGTTTACATCTTTGACTGCCATCATTGATAAAGCTAATCAGATGGAAGAGAAATACAGGTCAGAGAGAGAGAAGAGGGATTAGAAAAGGAAAGGAGGACCAGGATTACAGAGTAGGCGGGGGGAGAGCAGCTCCTAGCCTAGATAGATTGAGCCACTGCCTCGATTTGATCAGTGACCTTCATTTGGTAGTCAGAGGAGGAGGGTTCAAAGTAGGGGACCATCAGTGTAGTTAGCATTTGCTTATTCACAAGGATCTTCTCGACCTATTACACAGATGCCTAGTATGCCCATTTGTGATTTTTGTGGCAGAAGGCATGGAGGAGAATGTCGTAGATAGTTAGGTGCTTGCCTGAAGTGTGGGCAACATGGTCATTATATTAGCAGATGTCCTTTATGGGGCAATCAATAGCCATCTACTACAGAGTCTCAATCTATAGTACAAATGAATCAGAATGTGACTAGAGAGGCTCCTAGTAGGGGCAGAGGTAAAGGAAAAGGTTCTAGCAGTAGTCAGGCCCCCAACAGGTAGAGGCCAAGAAAGAGTTTTTGCTATTAACACATAAAAGACATAGAAATCTAAAAATGTAGATACAGGTATGATTTTAATACAGAATGATATAACAGATGCATTGTTTGACTCTAGTGTCATACATTCTTTTGTTTGTATCACAGTTAATAGAGAGAGATAGTATTTGAATGTGCCCTTAGAGATAACTATACCTATGAGGGAAAGTATAAAAGTGAATTATTGTTATCCGAGATGTATTAGTGAAATTGATGATGATATTTTTATGTGTTAATTTGATAAAGTTATTTGTGTCCAACTTGATGTAATACTTGGTATGAATTAGTTAACTGCATATTGATCAGTTATTGATTGTTATGAGAAGAAAGTCAAATTTTGGTTGCCAGAATTTGAGTTCCAAAGTGATAAGTATGAATCTAGAATTAGTTTCATTTCTGTTATTCAGGCTAGAAAGATGATAAAGGAAGATTGTACAGCATATCTAGTATAAGTAGTGAATGTACAAAAGATTTCAATTGGGATTGTTCGGACACCTATGGTCCGAGAGTTCTTTGATATCTTTTCTGAGCAATTGCAAGACACTTCTCAAAGATTGATTGGATAGTTAAAAGTTAAGAAAGAAAGTGTACCCAAGACTATTTTAGAACCCAAATAGTACTCCAAACAGCATGATCCTACTCTGACTCTACATTCACCAGCATGTCTCCTCCCACAGTGCTCAAATGGAGGTATCTCTGGAATCTGTTGCACTGGTCTGATGGATCCTCTAGAATATGCTGGGGTAGGTGGTCTCATCCTACCTCCCCTAGAAACATCTGTCACAGCCCAACTTAGGAGCCAAGACGGTCCTAGGGTATGGGTGATGCTATTGCTACCAATACCACGAAGAACCCATAAAAATAAACTATATGGCATGCATACACAAATAAGCTTAAAATAGCTTAAGCAAGATAAATA
>CANXYC011991758.1:0-10422 GCA_948193065.1 Aleurites moluccanus | reverse complement strand
AAGTGCCACTTCATGGTGCAAGAAGGAATTGTTCTCGGTCATAAAATCTCTCGGCATGGCATAGAGGTGGATAGAGCAAAGATAGAGGTGATTGAGAAATTGCCTCCACCAACCACTGTGAAAGGAGTCAGAAGTTTCCTTAGACATGCCGGCTTCTATAGAAGGTTCATTAAAGATTTTTCCAAGATTGCCAAACCAATGTGTGAGCTTCTCAACAAAGATGCGGAGTTCAAGTTTGATGACAAATGCATGGTTTCTTTTGAGACTTTGAAAAAGGCACTCATAATTGCTCCAATTCTCTCACCACCTGACTGGGAATTGCCTTTTGAAATTATGTACGATGCCAGTGATTTTGCTATAAGAGCTGTCCTATCTCAAAGAAAAGACAAGAGAGTCCATGCCATCTATTATTCAAGCAAACTCCTTTATGATGCCTGACATAATTATGCCACTACAGAAAAAGAGATGCTTGCAATAGTTGTGGCCTTGGACAAATTTAGATCCTATTACCTTATCCAAAGTAATTGTATACACAGATCACGCGGCTATCAGATACCTAATGTCAAAGAAAGATGCCAAAACACTCCTAATCAGATGGGTACTATTGTTTCAAGAATTCAACATTGAAATTAGAGATAAGAAGGGAGCCGAGAATGTCGTAGCTGACCACCTATCAAGAATAGAGTTTTCAGACTCAACTAGTGCTAACATACCCATAAACAACTCTTTCCTTGATGAACACCTCATGGAAACTACCGGCTCTGAACTATGGTTTGCGGATATTGTGAATTATTTGGCAAGTGACATCATTCCCTATAATTTGTCATACTAACAGAAAAAGAAGTTCTTAACTGATGCCAAATATTTCTTGTGGGATGAGCCATTATTGTTCAAGTATTGCGGCGATGACATGATCAGAAGATGTGTACCGAATGAGGAAATTTAGAGTATTTTAGAGCATTATCATTCTAAAGAAAGTGGGGGACATGCAAGTAGCTCCAAAAAAATGGCAAAGGTATGGTAGTCTGGATTCTATTGGCCAATAATATACAAGGATGCTAAGAAGTTCGTAGAATCATGCGACAGATGTCAATGGACAGGAAATATCATAAGAAAGCATGAAATGTCGCTCAACACTATTCTTGAGGTTGAATTATTCGATGTTTGGGGCATTGACTTAATGGGGTCGTTCCCTTCATCATTCAGGATCCAATATATCCTGGTAGCTGTAGATTATGTGTCAAAGTGGGTAGAAGCTATTGCGAGCCCAACTAATGATGCTAAGGTCGTCATTCGGTTCATAAAAAAATATATATTTTCAAGGTTCGGAGTTCCAAGAGCCATCATCAGCGACGGAGGAAGCCATTTTTGTAATAAGGTTTTTGATACCTTGTTGAAGAGGTGTGGGATCAAACATAAGGTGGCCACTCCATATCATCCACAGACGACTGGGCAAGTTGAGATCTCTAACCGAGAGCTAAAACATTTACTAGAAAGAATAGTGGGTAGTACAAGGAAGGACTGGGCAAGTAAGTTGGATGATGCACTCTGGGCATACAGGACTGCGTTCAAAACTCCACTGGGCATGTCTCCTTACAGACTTATTTTCGGAAAATCCTACCACCTTCCGGTCGAATTGGAACATAAGGCCTATTGGGCAATCCAAGAACTTAATATAGACCCAACAGAAGCAGGAAAAAAGAGACTCCTTTAACTGAGTGAGCTGGAAGAGCTGCGAAATGATGCCTATGAGAGTGCCAAGATTTACAAAGACAAAACCAAGAAATGGTATGGCAAAAGGCCTATTTTAAACAGTTTGAGGAGGGACAACAAGTTCTCCTATTCAACTCCCGCCTCAAATTGTTTCCTAGCAAGAGGAAATCAAGATGGTCGGGACCATTCAAAATTATAAAAGTATTTCCCCATAGAGCTGTTGAATTGCAAAATCGCGTGGGGGAGCGATTCAAGGTCAACGGTCAGCGACTTAAGCTATACCATCCGGAGGACACACTTCAGCTAGTAGAAAAATACCACTTAAAGGATGCTTGAGGACAACACTGCAGACATCCAGCTATAAGATGGTAACGAAGCGCTTCTTGGGAGGTAACCCAAGCACAACGCACTGTAAAGTATTTTTAATTTTCACATTTAATTTTTGTTTGTGCATGTGTATGGCATACATTCCTATATGTATAATTCTTAAAAAAATAATAAAAAAAATATAAAAATAGAAAAAAAATTAATTAAAAAATTAGGTCAAATAGACAGCTGAACATAGGTCAACCCGGTTAAAAATCAGTCCACCCGGTTTCAATTTCTTCCTAACCGGTTATAATTTGAAAACTTTGAAAAAAAATTTTGGCGCACACCATAGTCTCTATAACCAGGTTACCCGGTCATTTTGAGCATTAAACTGGTTCCGCGTCATTTGACCTGGTTAGCGCATTCCGGGATCCCACACTGCGATAACTGGGTGGTATAAAACCGGTTATCTTTAGATTCCACCCGGTTATCGAATCTATAAGCCGTTAAAAACCAGGACTCCTTCATCTTCTTCATTTGCCTTAAACCTTTTTCTCTTTCAACCTTCATTTTCTCTCAACTCGAGTCACTACATCCATCATCTCGCACTTCATTTCTTCTACAAAATCCAGTTTTTCCGTTTTTCACTTCATCCCACCAATAAATCTATATCTTATGCCGCTCAAGTCCATCCTTCGGCATAAGAGAAGCCGAAGAGCCACGCCATAAATTCTGGCCCATATCGAAGCGATTCTTCGCGATGCCACACAACGAGATAAGTATCTCCGTCTTTCCAATAAAAAATTTGGTGATACTCGGTTTATTGACCCAAATGCGTTGAAAATACTAGAATTGGAACCAGAGGTCAATAATTTACTTGAGCATATAGGTTAGTCTCATTTTGCAAGTTTAAATCTACCGACCTATAGAGAACTTGTGCTTGAGTTTTTGTCTAGTTTAACATTCACTATCTATAGAAGCCATGATAATGACCCAAAATTTGTGGACTTTAGATTAATGGGTGTCAATAGGCATATGAGTGTGCAAGATTTTGGAGCTATTTTTGGATTTGGGTTTGAAGGGGATAGGAAAATTCCAACTACTTTTCACGATGATGATGTTTGGAGAGAATTAACAGGTAGGTACCCTTACAATGCTAATGAGGCAGGAGTTAAATTTGTTCATAGTCATGCTATTCGGTATGTGCATCGCCTCATGACCCACACCATTTTTGGTCGCAAGGAGAATAACAGTCGAGTTTCGCGCCAGGAGTTATTTTTTATACACTGTATGTTGACGGGGCGAAAGATGAACTCGATATATTGGCTATTACCCCATTTCAAACATTTAGGACAACCAGTTAAAGGTGCTATGGTAGGATGTGGGTTGATAACTGCTATTGCCTATCATTTCGAGTTTCCTAGAGATACCATCCCTACCCACATTGTGGAGACAGTAAATTTAGGATTATGTAGGCGGATGGGTTTATGTAGAGTCACTCCAGGAGATGTTTATTAGCTAGTTGGTGCAAATGGTGAATTACTTCCGCGTCAAGCTCCTATGCCCGACGGAGTGCCTATAGAGGATAATCCAACAACAGAGGTAGCATCTAACACCGAGACACAGCCACCAACCAGGAGGAGACCGACCTTTGCGGGCGACTTGTCATCGGTAGGCGCTCCACCCCGCTAATATCCGCAGGACGACACTGTGGCTGCCTTTCGAGATCTGACTATAGCAGTTTGCGAGCAAACAGAAATCATACACAGGCTGCAGGCGCAGGTCTATCAGGTAGACAGATGCATTGATCGCATTGAGGCTGTTTTGGACATTGAAGAAACAGATGATGATGAGTCATCTTGATTTTATTTTTTGTTGGTACTTACGCTGTGTTTATTGTAAATATTGCGGACAATGTTTAGTATAAGTGTGGGAGAAACCAATGTTGTGCTGTTTTTATTATTTCTGTTAATTTTAGTATGTAATTTTAATTTGTCATATTTTCTGCATGTTTAATTTTAAATTTCTGCATTCTCATTTAATTTTTACAATTTCAATTTAAATTTAAATTTTTCTACACTTTTAGTTTAGTAATTTTACTGCAATTTTTGTTTATTCTAGCACCAATAAAACTCCTATTCCAGATTTTTAGTATGTAATTAAGTTAGTATTTAATTAGGAACCAAATTTAAATAGGAATTAGAATTAGAATAGGATTGTTTGATTAGTAATTTGAATTCAAGTTAAATTAGGAAGTAGAATCCTTATCTGACATAGATCCATAATTCTCATATAAATAGAGTCTCAACCCTTCATTCTTTTCACAAGTTGCTTGATAGTCAAAGAATTTTCAAAAACCTTTCTCTTTTCCTCTTCTCTCTTTTACCTTCTCACTTAAATTTTTAACAAATCAAATGGCTAGAACTCGCTCTTAAACCTCCCGCATGCGTGAATCTGCAAGACCCTTGACAAGGGAAGAAAGAGCTTGGAAAATTGTGACCTACATACTGGAAAAAGAAAGAGAATATAACAGGAGGCGCTATGACGAGATCATGAGGCGAATAGACCTACTCATGGAAGTATTTAACTCCCAATTGAGGCAAATTTCAAAGGAAAATTCGCCTGATCAAGAACCTGTTACACAAGCTCAGTACGATGCTGCTCAGAGAGTCGTTCCAATGGAGGTAGAAATCATTTGTATTTCTTCAGATGATGAGATGGAGGAAAAGAAGGAAGAAGTTAAAGAAAAAGAAACCATCATTATAAGTGATGAGGAGGAGGATAAGAGCAACAATAGGGATATTGCTTTGGACAACAATGAAGAAATAGATCCATCATCCGGCTGGGAGATGGACCCATCTGAAGATGAAGATGGCGATATGAGGGATTCATTAATGGGCGTCGTTAGGAAACTAGGTTTATTTTCCTTGGTTTATTTTTTTTATTATTTTGTTAGAATAGGTATTAATTTTTTTTTATTATCTCTTAAATTAAGTATTTAATATATCAATAAAAAACATATACCCCCAAATCAGCATGAGTTCTTTAGAATTTATACCAAATCAAGTTATTAAAATTTCTTTAGAGTCAAATTCTTATTTATTGTTTAATTTTCTTGACCTTAAGTTTTGGATACTTAAATTTTTGACTTTGATGCATAAGAGGATGCATATCTATTGAATTTAAGATTGATAGATTTGATTATCAAAGAGAATCTAAGTATAAACCCTACAATAGCCTGAAATCTTTAAGTTAGGCCTAAACACAGTTTAAGTAAGGAAAGTATGCACTATAAAAAGCGGTAATACAAATGGTGCAAGTAATATTGTTGCAAAGAAAGAACAAAACCCTTGAAAAAAAAAATTTCCTCTCACATCAATATTCTTAAATTAAGATTATATGTGAAGCGAAGCTATAGAGTGATTTGGATTGAAGGTGTTTGCTCCATTCCTCGATTCAAGAAAAATATAGTGAAACAATTATGAGGAAAGGGGATATAAATAAAAAAAAAAAAAAAAAAAGAAAAAAAAGGGAAATTTATATAACTTTCTCTTACTACTGTTGTTTGTAGTAACTTGATGACTAAAGTGAGTTGAGTTTATATGCAGAACTTTGTGATATGAAAAATCTATTAGTTGAAAAGGAATGGATATGTATAACAACTAAAGAAACTAATTTTTAAACAAGTGTCCTAAGAACAAGTGTGATTTTATCATAAATTCTGAATTTGTGCTTTTGAAAATTTTAATATGAGATTTGGTTAATTCATGAATTTCTTGCTAAATTATTTTGTTGTTCAGGGACGAGCAAAAGTTTAAGTGTGGGGGTATTTATTAGGTTGATATTTTATCTATTTAATTAAGGACAATATTAAATAATTCATACTTATTTTAATTCTTTTTAACCCATTTTAGCCAGTTGAATTAAGTTTTAGTTGAATTTAATTACTAGGTAAATGAATTTTAGTTTTAGCAATATCTTCTCTTAATTGTTATTAATTAATCTAGAAATCTGGAATAATATTTGTGTCTGATAAATAAATTTCTAACAAGGGCAAATTGCATCACAATTCCTAGTTTTTGTGTGCAGATGGAAATTCGGCAAGAGAAATTGGCTTGGATATGATAAAAGGAGGGTTGGACCGCTATAAGCTAAGCAAAGATCAACTAAATCGCATGAAAGAAAATCGACAAAAATTGGCACAGCGACTGCAAGACACAGACTCTATAACCGGGTTACCTTGAGGTGTAAAACCGGTTATTTGTAAAAGGACTCGGTTAGCGCTGATAAAATTTATTCACACGCTAATCGGTTAATCAAGACCCGATTTTCGAGGGAATTTGAGAGTTTTTGTATCCAGACGTATCTTTCGGCTATAAATAGACGCCCTAAACTTCCAAGCAGGAGATCAGAACTTCGGAGAACATTAGCCGTTGCCTAGATTTTCATTAAGAACAGAGGAGCTAAACTTCTATGATTTTCCTTGGAGATTTGAGATTTGTGCAGATTTCATTTCAGAACCTGTTTTCTTTTATTCAGCATTTGTAAGGATTATTTTATTTACAATATTTTCATCATTTATTTATTTATAATTCTTGTTGAGATGATATTTGGATTGTTAAATTTAATTATTTCCCTTTCGATTTTCATTATGAGTAGCTGAGCACCCTTTCAGGGTTGAGATGGATTCGTTAGGTTGGTTGTTGGATTTTGACGTTTGAATTAATTAGAGAAGATTACTTAGGATTAATTTATTAATTTTGGGCTTTTAAAATAGTGAGATTAACTGGCCATTGATTTTGCTAAATTAATGATTTTATGTGAAGTAGCGAGAGTGGAAGCATAAAATTGGTTCGTGAAATTAATAGACCTATGGAACGTGTTGCTTAGAGGTAAGGACACTCCTTTGTGATCCTTGTAAGGGTTGTCCAAAGAACTTAATGAGTTTATGTTAATATCTTAAGATCACGAGAGTAGACTTAAGATTAGCATAAATATTTGTAATTCTCCTTGAGAGAGGGTTTAACATAATTTTGGGAAACCTGGTTATTAATCCTAAATAATTGGATCTAATTAAGGAGAACGTTATGATTGGATAATTGCATATTGATGAAATCTTAACCCTAATTTTTATAAATCGTATTTTCTCTATCAAATTTATTCTCTTAGTTTTATTATAATTTGTTTACGAAAATTCACCCAACTTTATTATTTTTCCAAATAATAACAATAATTAGGAGTGATTCGTTGATATTTCCTTCCTCGTGAGAACGATACTTACTCATCATTATTACTTGCCACGCGACCTATATAATTGCAGTATCGCAAAGTCGCAACATGTGACGGTCCTAGGGCAAGGATAGGCATAAGGCCATCGTACACCCGTAGAACCCTTAGCTAACCTAGATCAAACATACAATACATACTAATATTATGCCAATCATCCATATCTTATATATATCTCATCAACCTGATATGACATTTCCTCTTGTTCCTTACCGAACAAAAGATAATTCTAACATCAATGTGGAACAAGGGAAAGTCTACAATGCTATCCATGGCAACAAAAGAATAAACAATATTACACATATCTACAATGCTTCTAAGAGTATACTTCTCATAGATATGAATACATATATATAATTTAAGTATTATCCAAAAATATTACATAAAAGAGTTTTCTTGTGGAGAAGGAAATCAATAAGCGCTGTCTTCAGGATTAACTCTTTCTCGAGCTAAACTAAAACTTGAAATCCACAGAAGAGTTGTGAGCCTTCAACTCAGTAAGATGCGAACAATCAGAATGAATAACATATATAGAATACTTAAATAGCAAATCTTTAACATGTATCAGGGTACTAGAAAGAAATCTTAACATATACATTAATATCATAAGTGCTTACAAAGAGTAGCACTATCCAATCATCTCATAATACATATATGAATATCAAATCGTAATTCTTTTTAAGAACATAAATGCCTATAAAAAATGGCATTATCAAATAAACATAACATAGAACTGATATCATATCATAATGTTTTGGTAGCCTTGCTACCACATATGCTTGCACAGGCATATGCCTATAACTCGTGATCCCCTATAGGTGGAACACTGATACTATACCTAATCAGCCAGTTTTTCTCTATGCACATTAGACTAATGAATTAACTCTCATTAGGAAAAGCATTTTATAATATATGTTTTGTGATATACATATCATATATTAGTTAAACAGTAATTAAAAGTGATCAAGAGATCACAACATATGAATAACATATCATATTATGCATAACAAAGACTTATTAATGAACTTGGTCCAAGGAAAATAACCAAGTCATTTTCAATATTCAAATATCCTATTTAAGGAAGGTTTCAATAAATTGAACTCATAAATAACATATACATATATATGAATCTAATATACTTTAGCAAAAATTCTCATATAGAGAATCATACACATGAAACAAAATCCACACTTACCTCTTAGCACCAAAAAGCTTTTGTAATATCTGTCATTTATTTTGTTATTTTAATAATTGTATGTTTGTTGAATTATTTGAGGATAAAAAAATATTTTGAGAAATCCAGAATTTTTGTATACAGGAAGGATTTTATAAGGATGATTTTATGATTTTAAGGGAATAATTTAGTAAAGTGTAAAATATAAAAATTATAGATTTATATATCATCTTCAGGTCTGTAAAATGGTTCTGTAAAAATTCTATGTGTGTGAAGAGTTATACCTCCTTGAACAGGACCTGTCTGGTTCATTATTTTCTGCAGGAATCTGAGAATGTTTAATTTTTCTGGGAATGATTGAGGCTGAATGAGCCAAAAGTGTAAACATGAGAAATGTTCCTTTATGTGTTAGGTTGCTAGCTATAAAATTTCAGGGGAATTGGATAAGTATAGCTTAGTTGAGAGTGAAATTAATCAGATCTGTTCGGATGATTTTGGGGATTCAAGTCAGGGTGAATTTTAGAAATTCACCATAGCTTATGTAGATATTCTTTTGATTTGAATTTTGGATATGTTGGACCTCTGAGTGTCTTTTTTAAATAACAAAAAGAATCATGGAGTTTGTATGTTTATAGCTCATTTGCAATCTAGTTTAATATGAGTTGTCGAAGAAAGGGTTTCAGCTTGGCAGAATCTGGCATTTATGAGCCGGCAAATGCGAGGAGGCAGTCGCGAAGCAGAGTTTGGCAAAGTGGAGTTAGGCGAGGAGAGATTGGCGAAGAGTCATTGCCGAGGTGGCATATGCGAAGTGGAGTTAGGCGATGCGAGTTTGGCGAAGAGGCACTGCCGAGGTGGCATATACGAAGTGGAGTTATGGGAGGAGAGTTTGGCGAGATGGCATATGCGAGGCGGCATATGCGAAGTGGTCATGCGAAGTGGCTTTGGCGAAGTGGCATCACCGGAGTGGATTGGCGAAGCGGCATTTGCAAGCTGGCTTATGCGAGGTGGCATTGGCGAGGTGAGATGGCGAAATGGAAATTTAGAGGCAGTAGCCTATTTAACCAGTTACCCAGTAGCTTTTCTTTCACGATTTTTTCTTCTTCTTTTCTTCGTTCTTCTTCGTTTCTTCTCAAATTTGTTCCATTTATTTTTCTAATGCATTAATACTCAGAAATAATGCATTAAATCACTAAATTATCACATTTTAAAGCATCGACCTTTATTTTCAAAGCAGATTTTCAAGAAAATCAGTTTTTGGAGAAATAAGATAATTTCTCTTCAAATGTCATTCTTTCTTTAGATTAATAAATTCTGGTAGTTAGGATAGTTAATTATGGGTATATAAGATTTATTGCAAGCATTTTAAGGCTATTAATTGTAATTAACATGGGAGAAATCAAAATTTATGGATTATTAAATTCATAATTAATTTCAGATTTTCTTTAAGAAATGAATTAAATTGATGTTAGGAATCAAAAATAGAAACTATAAGATGGTTAAAATTATAAGGAACTTTATTATGTATTATTAATTGAGAAAACTCTAATTGTAAGAATTTAGGAAATTTTCATAGGAGAAGAGGATTCAAGAAATTAAAGGAGAATTATTGATTTTTACAAGTAATTGAGGATAAATTGCTTTGAGGTAAATATGAACATTGCATTTGTTTATTGCTTCTTTGAAATGATATGTCCAAGCATTCTTAATGTTCACCCATGTGATTCACATGTTATTTGACATTGTATTATTAAACTATTAAATGAAAGTTCCAAGATATTCTCAAACCAAAATTTGACTATTTATTTCATGTGATTACCATGTATATATATTGTAAATGACTTGGTCAATCTTTCCTTGGATCAAGTTCATATGAAACCTATTTGTTAACTTGACTGAATTTATGTTATATGTTGATGGTCTTGTGACCAATATGTTTCTTG
>CANXYC011991738.1:0-47200 GCA_948193065.1 Aleurites moluccanus | reverse complement strand
TATATAAGGAATAATTTGTTCAATAAATAATTCTTATTAGATTGTTGGAATTTATTGAAAGCACTTATTAGATTAAATTTATTCAAATACTCATAATTTAATGTATGCTGAATTTTTAATATTTTATTAAAAAATATTACTGAATATTTTTCATGTATTAAAATATTTATATTTTAAATTATGTTTGATTGATGTTTTGTATGTTTGAATTTATTAATATTTTCTAAATAATTTTTTTATATATATTTAGCTATTATTTATAAATTTTATAAATATAAACAAATTTAATAATATAAAATTTAAGCGGTAAATGAGAATTCCCATAGAGAACGGAGATCCCCACGGGAAACGAGAATCCCCATGGGAATGGAGATAAGAACTAAATTATCCCCGTATGTAAAATGGAGATTGGGATGGGAATTTTCCACTAAGACCGGGGTAGGGATGGGGATGGTTCCCCCGCCCCCGCCCCGCCCCGCCCCGTCGGTCCCATTGTCATCCTATATGGATGAACTGCCATCCAATTCCATAAACCTCCAAAGAAAACAGAAGTTCTGACCTAAAAGTTTGGCACTCTAATTGGCTTATATATTAAGTCTAAAGTCTTTGTTTTTATTAAGCTTTGCAGCAGTAGGACCATTTTTTCTGAATTCTGGACCAGATAGATTATGTGTCTCGATCAATGTGATTAAAATTAATAAATAAATGGATACTTATAATCTACTTCAATGCTTCACGTCTTCACATGCCATGCCATGCCCACATATAATAATTAATAGGATATGAAATATGATCTGGATAATAATTATCAACCAATTATATATATATATATATATGTAAGTTGAAAATTAAAAATAAATAAGTGAAGTTGCTGCCAGTAAGACAGTATCAGTAATCTAATGATCTCCCTTAATTAAAGTTTTAAATATAAATTTTATTAATGTTCTTAAACATATCATCATTTGTTTGAACTTTTGTTTTTTCTAAAACTGGAACCAGGTAAAATTAATTAAAACCAGAGATGCTTTCAAATGTTTATATTAGAATCCATAAAATTTACTAGAGTTTTTAAAATTTTAAATTAAAGGTTTTAGTTAGGATGACAACAAATTGAGTGAGCTCATTTTGTAAAGTTTAAACTATAAAACCATTTTAAATCAGGATAAATTGTGACATATAATACTTATTTATATATTTCTTTTTTTATTTAAAAAATATTTTAATACTATTATATATATATATATTATTTTTTACATATTCATATAATATAAATTAATATTTTACATAAAAAATAACTACAAATTAAAAAATAAATTAAATATAAATATAATATTAAACATGTATAATATATAATTAGATTGAATAGATTATATTATTATTTGAATCATATTCGAATTTAAATTAAAAATTTCACCATATCTCCTTTATTTAATGAAACAATTATTATCAGTTCTATTAAAATTAAATCGAATCAAAATAGGTAAAATTGTTATCTCAAGTTTTAGTTATATAGATTTACCTAATCTTATATTTTGATAAACATATAAACATTAAGCTTTTTTGATTAATTAAAATAATGAAATTTTAAATGAAATTCTTAAAATCTTCATTTTTAACAGAAAAAATAAAAAGTTAAAACTTCCTCGTCCAAATTAAATTCTCAAGAATCTCAACCCCACAATTGCCCAATTACCCAAAGATGCCTTTGTCTCCATAATCCATATAGTCAACTCTACCTCTAATATATAATCTCTCCTCTCTTATTTTTTTCTCATAACTCCCCACCATATTCTTATGGCTCTAGTAGATGATGAAACCCCCAATCAAACCCATCTCACCACAGCCTTCCAGTGGCCGACTACTCGTCGGAGAATTTCGCTACGAAGGCGTAAACTACCCTTGGTGCGGTTAGGGGGAAAAAGGTCTAGAAGAGGATTTTTTTTATTAAGAATGCTAAGAAACGTGAGACTAAGGTGGCTGAAATTACAATATAAATGCATGTTAAGGAAGTTCAAGGAATATTATAGAAATTTGATTAAAGATGTAATTGAAGCTGGAGCTACTATAGAGTCTTATCAACAAAGGCTTGTATTGGAGGCTAGTCTTGCTGTTCCTGTTATGGGTATTTCTTTCTCTAGCTATCCTTCCATGGCTGGATCAGATCGCCCTCGATCCATTTTCATGTAATGAATTTAAATTTTCTTTTCGAGTACTTGCTTTTTTTTTCATTCTCTTTTGTTTATGTTTATTTGAATGAATAAGAAGAAATGAAAACATGAATCATTAAGTTGATTAAATTAATCTTCAACATGAATTAAGGCTGAAATATTGAGATAGGTAAGATTGGATTTTTTTTTGTTAACATTGTATTATATGATTTTTTTTTTAATTATTTATTTTATTAGTCAATTAGAGGTAGGAGAGGTTTAATGTTCAGAAATGAATGCTTTTGATTCATATTCTTAGCATGTAAGTTTGGTTGCTTTTCATGTGTGCAATAATTAAAAAAATATTTTATTCATTTCATTGTAAATATTTTAATTATAAAATATATAATTATTAAAAAAATATCTAATTTTTCTAATTCATTAATTATTTTAATCTTTATTCACTTTTTTAATTTTCTCACATTTTATAACTTTTAATTAATTTTTATATTTTACAACACATTTTTAACGAGAATATTATTATCAAATTAAAATAAAATTAGACAATTAAATTGAAACGTATAAAAAAATTAAAATATTTATTATGAAAAGTTAATTGTAATTAATTAATTAATTTGTAATGGTTAATTATGATTTATGAGGCTAAAGGTTATACTAGTTTCATGTCAGATTTAATTGAAAAGCAATATAATCAAATTAATGAGCTAACTGATCTGGTAATAATTACTGAAGTAGTTTTCTTATTACTGGCATACACTACACTTTTACTTGTATGCAAAATGTATAATTATTAAAAAAAATTATATTTTTTAATTTTTTTAATTTATTTATTATTTTAATAAAATATAATTTAAATTAAAATATATAATAAAAAAATTAAAATATTTATTATGAGACAATGAATTTAATTAATTGCTCTTACTAACAACTTGCAGTGGCTAAAGAATTGCCACTATATAATTATATAACTATATATTATTTGCCTCTAAAAGTCATATTTGGAGACAAATAAATTAATTTGCTTTTAATATCTTTCAGTGTCAAATTTTTTTATTCTATATATTTAACATATTTATTTGTCTCTAATAATAACAATTTGAAACAAATATTCAGTCCTTACTTTTTAATTTAATAATAGCATTATTCACCATTAGCTTCTAATTTTATTGCTATTAAAGGTTATTTTTTGAGTTTTGTTTCTCTTTATTTCTTTATCAATAGTATTGTTTTAAGGATAAAATTACCTTAATAAAGGGAATATATAATAAGAAATCTATAAAGATTTTAAACTCAAATAAAAATGAAACTTTTTTTACTCAAATAAAAATGAAACTTTTGTTAAGCATAATAATGTAAAAATATAAATACAATAAAAACATTATATATATAAACAAGAATGTGTACAAATAATAGTAATCTAAACTAAAAATATTGTATGTTAATATAAGATCTTTCAACTGAAATTTGACAACACTTCACAACACTTTTTAACTTGAAACTTTCTCAACAAATTATTTTGTTCATGATCTTCTAATTCTATGGCCTAATTTAAAAATAAAAAATAAAAAACAAAAATATGATGATAAAATTACTAAATCATCAAGCGTAAAAGTTAAAATAGAATAAAATTATTAAAACATAAATTGATACATCAACATTTGGTTCTAAATAAGTGATTCCAACTATATACAGTAATATCCCTATAAATTAATATCATTAAAATTCATAAATTATATTAATTAAAAAATATTAATTAATCGAATATTAATTTAATATATTAATTGAAATCGAAATCATAGAAAAATATTATATAATAGAGATTATTAATTTATCGAGTATTAATTTATAGAGGTAGTATTGTATTATATGTTTTTTATAAATTTTATATGGACATATAAGAATAATAAAAAAAATTCCATTGAAAGAAGAAAAGTGGAAAAGTAGTGAGATGATTAAAATCTAAATTTTAATTCTATACCAATCACAATATATATTATTATACACTATTTTACTTAATTTTGTGATAAGTGTATTTTTTTTTTTTTTTTAAAGGAACTGAACAATAAATAAATTATGAAATTCTTTAATTGGGATAAACCCCACATTTCCTAAGCATTGACATCTTTTTTATTTAACAAAAACACAATCAAACTTGATTTTGGTAATTTAATAATTGAATTTTTCATCAAGAAGATGTGGGGTCAATAATTAATATTTTTAAATATGGCAAAATTTACATGAAAATAATAAATTTAATCTATGTGCTTTGAGTAATGGGTTAAAGTTTCAACCTCCTACCCCAATTTTTTTTTTTTTTTTTTGTAACACAGATGTAATTCATGGCCCCATATACATATCTTGGGCCATTGAATATTGAATATATAGATCTGACTCTTGTGTCTAGACAAGCCCAAAAGGAATAAACATTTTCTCCTAACTCCTTTGAATTATACTTAATCTTTATTATTTGAAATTTATAAAGAACCAAAGAATTAAATGTGTTAATACTACAAACTGTTATAAATATATATAGATAAATGTGGATATTCATTCATTTATCCCACTACTCATAAGATAAATGTGGATATTCATTCATCTATCTCACTACTCATAAATTTTTGTAATTAAGTTTAATTTTATTACATCATTTATGTTGTAATTTATATTATAATTTATGTTGTAATTTATGATTGGTTTATATATTGTAACATATGATGAAGATGAATCATATAAATAGAATTTCATATTACTTTGTAATACACACCAATAAGACAATAGAAAACTCTCTCTTTTACATTCTTATTTCTTATTTTGGTTCTTATTTTTATTTTTTTTTATAGCACGTTATCAACACGATTCTCTATTTTTAAACAATTAAATCCAAGTAAATTTGTTTACTTTTAAAATATTAATTTTATACATTTTATTTATTTTATTATCTTAATAAATTATTTATATTTATGAAAATATACTAAAATATATTAGTTTATTATTCTTATAGAAAATTATTATATTGTCATTATTTTTATGTTTATAATTTATATCTCGTTGCTTTTAATTGATAATAATATTATGCTTATATGTTTTAGAGTTTTTTTATTTTTATCAATTGATAAATGGAATTTTTTTATTCTTATACTATCTAATTTTGTTCTCCATGATACATTTAATAGTTTTCTTGTTCAAAAGATTTAAAGATTTTTTTATTGATAATATTTTAATTCAGGTATTAGAGTAAATAAATTCTATTTTTATACATTATCATTTTATTTTTCAATCTACATCTAACATAAAATTTTCTACTCTAATTTTGATGTTTGTTTTTGTATATATTATAATATTTTATACTTGTTAAAATATAATTTGAAATAAAAAAAAATGATTCATATTTGTGATCTTATAAAAGTATAAGTGAAAAAAAATTAAAAAAATTATTTTTTTTAATTTAATCATGTATTGATAATGATAGTAAATTTATTTATTTTGATATTGCAAAGTTATTCTTTTATTTCAAATATGTTGATTTTTGTTAGAATTAACTCTTAATGTGTGAAAAATATTCACAAATAATAATATGTTAATATTTTTCATATATCAAATATGCTCCTGCAGTAGCAATATCGATAAAAAAAAAGATTGTAAAAATGTTATGAATTAATTTCATGCATTATGATTTAATCTCATTCCCTGAAGTGAATACAGTCATACTTAACTGAATAAAATAATAAGTCATTAATGAAAAATTCATGAAATATATTATGGTAATTTTATCCCATTCCCTGAAGTGAATGTAGTAATATATAACAATAATACTATGAAATTTAAAAGTAAACATATAATAATTATTGTTTTCATAAAAATAAAGAAATATCATAAGAATATTTATCACCACCAGAAGTGAGATAAAATTATACAGAAATAAGAATAGAAAAAGTGAACAAAATTTTTTAAAAGTAAATATTATCGATATGGTATGAAGAAAAATTGGTCAAATACTTGTCGTATGATGAAATATCTTATTCATATTTATCGAACATCGCAAAAAGAGAGGAAAAATATGAAGATAAATTTTATTTCTAATAATGATGACCTTAACTATGATAATATATATATTGTTCACATTGATGTGATAAATATATTTTTGAAAATATTAAAAATGATAATTAATTTATGGTACGATAACTCGTACAATTTTAAAAATATTAAATATTTTTCTTATTTGAAAATGAATGAAGCAATTATTTATAATAAAATAAAAAATAGTTGAAAGCTCCAGAAGAGCTAATATATTATTACTAAGAGAAACAAAATTTATTATATATAATGCATTATTTGTTCCAAAGTCTCATAGAAATGTGTTAAGTTTTAAAGATATTCGTAGTAATGAATATCATATTGAGACAGTAAATAAAAGGAATCAATAATGTCTTCATATTACAAGTATTATTTTGAGTAGAAAAATTATAATGAGAAATTTTATATTATTTTCTCTGATTTGTATTATACAAAAATTAGTGGAATTGAAAAGATTTTTATAGTAAACCAGAAGTTTACATATCCAAATATTTTTATTATTTGGCATGACAAGTTAGGTCATCTTGGTTTAAAAATAATGAAAAAAATTGAAAATTCACATGGGAATCCATTGAAGAACTAGAAGATTGTTTAAATCAATTAATTAGTTTTTGGTCAAAAGCCAGATATTTCTCATGTAAAAATTTTTGAATGTGCAGTATATATTTTAAATACTCCACCACAACACACTAAAATGAGTTCTCAAAAGAAGTTAAAAATATAAGTTGGATATAAATCTCCATCAATAATTAAATATTTTGAGTTATTAATGGTGATGTATTTACTGCTTGATTTGCATATTGTCATTTGATAAAATAATATTCCTTTTATCTGTAAAAATTAGCAAATCAATTGCCGGATGTATTTGCTAATCTAAAATGAGTAACAAAATCTCATATAACAGCTGTTAATATTTTAATTTGTATTGTCGTCCCAGAAGGACAATATATTAATATTAATAAATTTCAAACACGCTTGAAACATGAAATGCTATTAGTTATAAGGATAAAAATCCTTAAAAGAGAAAAAGAGAAAATAATTTTATTGAAAATGCAAATACTAACATAGATATACTTCCCGAAAAAGTACAGGTATCTGAAATTAGTAAAAATGAAGAGATATTGATAAATTATATTAGTTATGAAAAAAAATAAAACCGAAATGAAATAGTTGTTAGCTACTATTTTGCATATAGTGTAACATATTTTTATAAATGAAAATAATGATACTGAACTACAATCTATTCAATAAATAGAATTGATTGGCCAAAATGAAAAGATGCAATACAAGCAGAATTTAATTCTCTTGAAAAGCGTAAGATTTTTTGATCAGTAGTCCAAATATTAGAAGATGTGAAACTATTAGATACAAATATATTTTTGTAAGAAAAAAAAATGAGAAAAATAAAATTATAAAATACAAAGCAAGACTTGTTGCATAAGGATTTTCACAAAAATCTGAAATCAGTTATGAAGAGATATACTATTTTGTGGTGGATGCAATAATATTTTAATATTTTATTAATATAGCTATGTATGAAAGACTTGATATGCACCTAATGAATTTAGTCACAACTTACCTATACGACTCAATTGATAATGATATGAAAATTTCTGAAGGATTTACAATGCTAGAAAAATATAATTTAAGTTCTCAATAAATTTATTCAATTAAATTACAAAGATCTTTGTATAAATTAAAACAATTTGGATCCATATGGTAAAATAGTTTTAGTGAATACTTGTTCAAAGTACAATATAAAAGCAATATTATAGAGAAATTTGTATATGAATTTGGCATAATTATTGTATATATTGATGAGTTGAATATTATTGAAATTTTTGAAAAACTTCCAAAAGTAACATATTGTTTGAAAAAAGCATTTGAAAAAATAAAATTATGTCTCGCTTACAAATTGAATATTTGGCAAAAAAAATTTTTATTTATCAGTTAACTTATACACAAAAAGTTTATTTATAATTTTATATATAAAACACATTCATTGAATAGTTTAATATTTGTTAAATCTCTTAATGTGAATAAAAACTTTTTCCAGTTAGAGAAAATAATGAAGAAATTTTTAGTCCTGAAGTATTATATCTTATACAATAGGTACATTAAT
This sequence comes from Aleurites moluccanus, assembly GCA_948193065.1. NCBI lineage: Eukaryota > Viridiplantae > Streptophyta > Magnoliopsida > Malpighiales > Euphorbiaceae > Aleurites > Aleurites moluccanus. The sequence goes on along the minus strand of CANXYC011991738.1, from coordinate 38,836 downwards.
AAATTACAAAGGAATGATGAAATTGGTGTTCAATAAATTCGTTCAAGTGACAATCTAACAGATTTGTTCACTAAAGTATTACTTACTACAACATTCAATAAATTAGTTAACAGTATTGAAATGTGACGCTTTAAAGATTTTCAGTGATATTGCAAATAGGGGGAGTTTAATATTATACTCTTTTTCCCTTAACTAAAGATTTTGTCCCATTGAATTTTTCTGGTAAGATTTTTAATGAGGCAGTATACCATTTGCAATACAGGAATATTGTACTATTTTTCCTTTACTATTTTTTTTTTAATTGAATTTTTACTAGTAAGATTTTAATGAGATAAATTCTTTATAAATATGGATATCTAAGGGGGAGTGTTATAAATATATAGATAAATGTGGATGTCCATTCATCTATCCCACTACTCATAAGATAAATGTGGATATTCATTCATCTATCTCACTACTTATAAGTTTTTGTAATTAAATTTAATTTTATTACACCATTTATGTTGTAATTTATATTGTAATTTATGTTATAATTTATGGTGAGTTTATATATTATAACATATGATAAAGATGAATCATATAAATAGGAGTTCATATTAGTTTATAATACACACCAATAAGATAATAGAAAGCTTTCTCTTCTACATCCTTATTTCTTATTTTTGTTTTTATTTTTATTTTTATTTTATTTTGTTTATTTTTCATAACACAAACTAATTACTCTTTAACATTAATTTGGGATCTAATCACCATTTATTATAAGCTAGCACATGGTTTTAAACCCATTAAATAATATTAATATTACCCACCTTTTTCTAGCACATAGTATTTGATAATCCAATGGATATTGTATTAATTAAGCTCTAAAAGTAAGTTGTACTTAATAGTATTAATCCATCCATCATCCTATTGATAATCTACCACTAAAATAAAATATTATTAATCTAAATTTGAACTAATTTGGTTTTAGGGGATAGTGTGTCAAAAATATAGTTAGTCATACTGTGATGAGATTTTAGTATTTAAAAATTTAAAAATTTATAATATAATTGTATTTGTTATAATGAATGTAATAATATTTTTTTGTATAAAATAAAAATTAAATAAATTAAAAAATTAATATAAATATATTAAATATAAATTGTTATATTTAAGATTCAGATTAAATATATTTTTAATATGTATTTTTAAATTTATTTAATTTTTATTTTAAATAAAAAAATATATCATTTGATTCAATACAACAAATACTATTTATATTATAATTTTTATCAACTTTTATAATTTTCTTTTGAATATTAAAATTTTATCACAACAGAAATTACAGTGTTTTTATCAGAGCAGCCCTCAATCTAAATTAATCATACATTTAAAACGTGTTTCCATGCAAATTATTATTTCTTGCACCAACTAATGTAAAACTCCATTAATTTTTTTTTTTAATATTTCTTCCACCACAAATAAAGATGATTTGATAGACAACTAAGAAGATTAACAATGAAATTAAGTTCACGTGTTAGCTATTAATTACTGTTTGCACTCATACAAAACCTATCATATGTACCTAGTCCACTAAAATTACATATATAATATTCAATCATATAGTTAATTAATTATTAATTAAAATTATATAATAATTTTAAAATAATATATTTTTATTGCAGGCCATGTTTTTATATGCTTGGACAAAGTAGAACAATAGGATTTTCTAAAATTCTCTTTTGGTAATGGAAAAATCTTCCACTCAACCAAAGTAGTTGTTTGTGGCTACGAATAGCTACAATAACTATAATTGCATGCGTATGGGACCTTAAGATTTTAATTTTCTTAGCATCCAAACATGGTTGGAAAATGGTCCATTATATTATAAGATTTAGTAAAACAAATGCAAGATCCAATGTCATTGCACCAAAAGTAAAAAAGACTGCATGACATGAAAGTGCTGGGAAAAATAAACTTTTGAGGTATGTGGATATGAATAGAATAGGATATGGCATTACTTTTATGTTCATGAGCATTTCTCTTATTATTGTTATTATCTTACATTAAAATTTTAAAAAATGTGAATATAAATAGTCTCATTTTTCTTTTTTATTCATATTAATTATATTTTTATTTTTTTATATTGAAATTATAAACTTAACTAAAAATAATAGTATTTTAATTATTATAAATATTGAAAAGTAAAAAAAAATATTAAAAAATATATAATATGAGTATTTTAAATAAAAATATTTTAGGAATAAAGTGATAAAATTAATGTGATAAATTAAAAATAATTAAAATTTTTAATTCACACATAAAATAAAATAAAATTATTTTTTAGGACGGAAAGAATAATATTTTTTATTATACAATTCTTAATATTTTTTTTATTTTTTAATTAATATTTACAATAATAAAATCTTTTATCTTAATTAGTTATCATAATATATTTATATGAAAAATACTAAAAAACTATTCTATCAAATTTATAATCTCAATATAGAAAAAATAAAAAGATTTAATAAATAATATATTTGATAATTATTTATTAAATTAATATTTAAATAAAAAAAGTTGATTATAATTTAACATTGGTAAAAAAGAAAATATAATTATTTTTTGAGATAAAAAAAAATATGTTGTTAAATTTGATTATCATTTCCAATATATTCATTAATTATGATTTCATTTACCAATAACAACATCTTTGAAGAAGACTAGGCACAGGGCATTGACCATAAGACTGACTTGATGGTTACATTGAAAAGTCATAGTTTTGAAAACAAAAATTAATGAATAATCCTATTAAGAAGACTAGGCACAGTCCATTTTCCCATACATCATTTTTAGATTTTATCAAATTAAACGATAATTTTTAGATTTTTATTTCCAAAAAATAATTAAAAAAATTGCTATAATTGGTACATTAAAAATAAGATGTGTGGTGAATGTTGCCCACTGCTAAACCTTTCCAATCCTTAATCAACATCACCTAATTATCCCTTCCGTTTTGGTAAACTTCTCCCACAATTGACTATAACTATATATCTCCCACACAAAACATGCTTCATTGAATTTCATTAATATATAGAGAGTGTTTGACAATTTAATTAGAAAAAAATTATTAAATATAATGAAAAAATATTTATTCTATTTTATAAAAATAAATTCACGTGAATATATTTTTATTTTAATAATATTTTATGTGAATAGGATAAATATGTTCTTTCATGTAAATATGTTTTCTCGTTCTACTTAATAATTTATTTTTAATTGAGTTGTCAAAACCTATTTTACAAGCAATAATTTATGATTGAAATTTAAAAGATTTGAATAAGTTGAATTTCAATTATAAATTTTAAAATCTTATTTTGAAATAATTATTTTCAAACACCCACATAATTAGTTCATATTTAATTTGTTCAGATCATTTTAATTAAATTTCATATACAAATTTATATTGATTATTAGTTAAATTAGGGTGATGAAATTATAATTAAATTAACAAATATAATAAAATTTAATTATCATCTCTAATTAAATGAGATTTTATTGCAAGAGACGATGATTTTTTTTTTTTAATATATAATCTCATTCATTAAGTATAAGTTATTTATATATAAAAAATGGATTTCTGGAAATTGGACGGTGAAACATGTACCTAGATATATCCAAGACTATACCTTGTTGATTTTGGTTGTTCTTAGAGTCAAACAAATCAATGTTTCAAAGAACAAATGATGTTCGAATTCTTTCAACTCTTTAATAAAAACCTAATTGTCTCATCTTTTCAAAGAAATAAAAATAAACTTAATTTATTAATGTCTTTTTTATTGGGTACCAAATGCTAATTTTCCCTCATCACATTTTACACAACGCAGAAAAATTTTCTTCAATGAAAAACATACTTCCTTTATTAGAAAAAAAAAACCTATTTCTATTTTATAAAAATTAAGAAAGTGATTAATTTATTTAAAATAATATTTTTTATTTTTTATTTTTCACAAATATCCTTTCATTTATATTAGTAAATGATTATCTTGAAAATAATTATTATTTAATTTTTAATATTAAATATCAAAAGCAATAAAGTTTAATCTTTTTAATAAAAAACTTAAAATTTTTGCTAATATACTAACAACTTAACCCTTTCATTGTTTGATTAGAAATATGAAAATATGCATATATGCTTTAGTTAATTGTCTAATAAAATTAATTAATAATTTATTGATTAAAAAAACAGTGTATTAATGATGAAAAATATATTAATAAATTAACTATTATTTTGAAAGATTAAAGTGATTTATAATTTATGATTAATGAAAAAAAAATGAATCTATATTTTTTGAATTGGAAAAATAATTAATTTCAGCTTTTTATTTTCTCAATATATAAATAGACAATATGATTTATCACTTAATTAAGCATAGTCAATTAAAAACCAATGTGTGTTCTTCCACAATTGACTATAAAAGTTGTGGGCATGAAGCATGCTTCGTTTGAATTTAATTAATTATAATTATTTGTTGAAGATTTGCGTTAATGTACATTAATTTTCACTAAGATTTAATTAATAATACGAATAAAAAAAAAGAAAATAGAAATAATTGATTTAGAGATAATAATATAAATTATTTATTGAGGTAGTGCTTCCAAAATAATGTTATTGCAGAGATTGACATGATCAACAAAAATCTTTTAAATTTTCACCAGAAAATTATATATTCATATGTATCATATGTTCATAGTTTTATAAAATGTGAAGTGCGAACTGATTTGGACATCATATTAATTTATAGCTAAGGCATTGGTTGACTTTTGTTTAAATATATATATTTTTTTTCTTTTAACATTGAAAATATATAATAGATGTTTGATTTTTTTTTTATGCAGTTATTATTATTATTTTTTTTATAATCATTACATCAAATTTATAGTTGTTATTTTTAGATAACTATCAAATAATTTTTATTTATTAAATAAAAAATTAAATTATCATATAATAAATTTTTTATTAATTAATATCGTTAAAAATAATAGATTTTATTAATTAAAAAAAATTAATTAATTAATTAAATATTAATTTAATTTATTAATTCAAGTTATAGTAATAAAAAATTATTATATAATAAAATTTATTAATTTATATTTGTATTAAAAAACAAAAGAGAAAATTTCGGTATTGAATGAGATTATATTTCATCCGTACTTTTCGATAAATCTAGAAATGGTCCCATAAAATTATTGGTGGGTTCCACATATAATTTGAAATGGCTCACTTCCACACCAATTAGTAGGTCGGTGGGTAAGAGCTAAGCCACAATATAGACCGTGCTGGAGCTTCCCACACCATATCTAATTTCCAGTTCATGCGTTGGGGATAGTTTTGGATACGTGTGCAGCCTTTTTTCATTTTTCCCGGACCGCGCCGAGTTTGGTATTTGTTTCGATTTTCGGATCAGTCCAATTGAAAAAATCCACGTCATATTACCAGAATATGACCTTAAATTATTTAGGGTCAAACTGATTTTGTTCATTACATTGCTCGATTGTGGATATATATTATAATTAATCCATATTAAAATTAAAGATTTGTAATAATATAAAATTAAATTAAATTAATCTACTCACCAATTAAGCTAATAATTTTGTATATAATAGTTTAATTAACTTTATAATATTATAACGAAATTATCTGTCAAAACACATCACTTATAAATATAATTAATATAAAAAAAAAAGGTCAATAATTTTTGAATAATATGAAATAGTCGATTGTTGATAAATTGAGTCGCGAAACTGTTAATCAATTGTTGATACATTGAGTCGTGAAACTGTTAAAAGCTAATCAAATGTTGCTTGAGTTTAATCAAAATTATTTGTTTAATTTTATAATGTCAATATAGGGGTGGTCAATAGCAAGCTTCGTCTGATACTCAAATTAATGGTCAATATATTGGTCAAGTAACCGACCAATGGAATAGTTGATGGTTTCTGGGAAATTGTGGGGGCATATATTAACAAGAGACAGTTTCATAATCAAAATACAAGAAAAAATTGTTACGAAGTGTTGAATTTTCTTCATTTTGAAGGACCAAATCGATCATGACAAGGACCACCTTTCATATAATCTTATTATTAAATTATTGAACTCTAATACTATTAAGAGATTCAAAACCCATGCATTTTTAATCTTTAAAATAAAAAAGAAAATCATTAATTAGTTTGATATGCAAGAAAATCCATGACATGAACCCATGATTTCATTAATTTCATTCAATAGTACTAGTATGTAAGCAACAACTGTAAATGTAGTATATATGGCAGTTGGGTTGGATCGAGAGCTACCAACTTCACTTGTTTTCATTTACTTTATATTTCTGTAAAATATTTTTACCAATGTTTTCTTTATTTTTCTCTCTCTAATTTATCTACGCTGGGGATGAGTCTCTGCATCCCAGCAAAAAAAAAAAAAAAAATTCTATTAATGTATAAATTTTTTTTATATAATTCATTTAAATCCAGTTTTTTACATCGTTTCGATTTACCTATAATTAATTTTCTGAAAATATTTATATCAATATAAAAAATTTTAATTTTCGATCCATTCATAATTAATTTTTTTACTTTATTTTTTATTTCTATAAAATATATTTTTATCACACTCATTAATAAATTAACATATACTACGTATCTCATAAAAGTGTAAATGTTTATAAAATAAATGTTTAATACAAATATTTCCTTTTCATTGAACCATTTAAACATAGGGAATGCAAGTAATTCTAAAATTTATAAATTTTATTAATTAAAAAATATTAATAAATAAAATATTAAATTTTTCTTATTAATTTAAATTAAAATAATAAAAAATTATTATATAATAACAATTATTAATTTATATAAATTTGACGGTAAGTTTTTATATGTGATGGTTATTTAGCGATATTAATTTTAATATTACTCAACCAAAAGTTTATTTGATAACTATAAGCTTAATTTTATATGCATTAACATTTTTCTCTAGCTGCCAAAATGGCGGCACGAGAGATATTATAATAATAATAATAATAATAGCCGTAATCTTTTATGTGCTTAAACGCGCAAAAAGAATTGCAGCACGGCATGAGATGAAATTTCTGCTTTTGGAATGATTTCACCAATTTGCCCTCTACTTTTCTTTTACTGGCATTGACGTCTCTAATTTTTTTTTTTTTTTTAAAGAGAATGTTTACATACAAACCCTATTTTTTGAAAATAAAATTTTAAAAATATCATTTAAAAAAAATTATAATGATATTTAAGTAAAAACTCTGATATGAAAATAAAATTTTAAAAATATCATTTTAAAAAATTATAATATTTAACTTAATTTTTTTTTTTTAAATTTAAAACGACGTTTTGAATTAGTTATTTAAATACTCAAAAAATCATTTAGTATTTTTTAAATTTTAAAACGGCGTTTCATGCCTATTTTAAATAGATTAAAAACCTTCTATGTCTATTTTTTTTTAATTTCAAAATGAGATTCTAAATTAATCACCTCAAATAATTAAAAAATTATTTAGGATCCGTTTGGAGAGTTTAAAATTGAAATTCTCAGTTTCAGTATTTACAGCTATCTAAAATAAGAATTGAAATTCTATCTACAATTTTATAGAATTGTAATATAATTAAAAAATCAATTTCATAATTAAATTCTCAACCCATAAAAATTATAATTTCATAATTATCACTATTATTATCTCTCCATTGTCATCGCCATCCCTATCATCACCGTCGACCATGGGGGTCCATCACCGTCTAGTGACAGCAGTTTAATGTCATCACTGGTGGTGAAAGCTCGTCGAATCGTCATCATCAGCGATGATGGCTTGCCAGACTGTTATTATCGACAATAATTACTCGTCAGATTATCACCGCTAGCGATCTATCACCACCATCCGCATTCCACCATTATTTCCAATTTCACTATCACTTTTATCGTAACTAATTTTTTTATTTAATTTCAATTTCAATTCTAATTTTTTGTGTAAAATAAATGTTGGAATTATAATTTTAACACAATTTTAATTTTATAAAATTAGAATTAAAATTAAAATTCTAAATTTAAATTCAAATTTATTGCCTCAAACTAATTTTTAATATTTTTAAATTTCAAAATACTATTATATATTTATTTTAAATAGATTCAAATACCTTTTAATTATGTAATTAAGATTTTGTTTTATTTTAACTTCTAAATATGACGTAATTTAAAATAAATATATTTATCGTACGTGCTTTAAGCTATGTTAACCCTATTAATATATGACGTGTCGTGTTGAGATTCCAATAGTTGTAATTTGAAATTTAAATTGAAAATTTTAATATTTGAATTAAGAAATAGAAGTGAAAAGGAGCGAAAATAATAATAATAATGATAATGATGGTACATATAAAAATAGAAATTCTCATATCGATTAATTATAAATATATTAAATTTTTAATATAAAAATAAATTCTTAAATTTTATAAATTAATTTTTAAAGTTAGCTCTCTTAAATTAATACTAAAATCAAATGATATTAGAATTTGAATAATTTATGCACATAATTTTGTTAAAATTAACTGGTACGTGAAATATTAAGATATAATATAAATTCTCACATCAATTTGAGTGGAAATACATCTTTAAACTCCATCAAATATGATTTAATTTGTTTGAATATAAAAAAAAAATAATTTTTTTTTGAAAAAATAAAAAAATAAAATCACCCCATATATAAATTTTAATTACAAATTGCCAATTTTTTTTTCTTTATAATTAAGAGGAGTTTGACTTTTTTATGTGATTAATTATTTTATATATATAAAAAAATTATTCAAATTTAGACGTTTCATTCTAACATCCTTTAAACATATGTATATATAATATATATTAATTTAGGGTAGAATTAGGAATTAATTTTAGGTAATTTACCATATTTGACTAAACTTGTTATTTTGTAAAAAAAATAATATTTTATGGTTAATCTAATGGAAATGTACATCCAATAATATATAAAAATATGCATATTATCTTATAGTATATAACTATAGATTGTTAAACGAAATTTACTTCTATTATTATATTTTCTATATTCCAATAAGTTAATGAAAAAGAAAAGGGTATATCATTAGATTTTTGTTTTTCTTTTCCTGAAACTATAGGGTTTTTGAAGTCCGCAGCTATGTACAAAAAAGGATAAATACTTGACTTAGTGCCCGTTTGGCACAACTTGTGAAAAGAAAAAAAATAATTTTTTTGGGTGAGAAACTGATTTTGACTTAGTTTATAGTGTTTAGTAAATATCAAAATTAATAAAAGTAATTCACTAGATAGTTAAAATTCAGTTATTTGGATAAGTTAGAAATTGAATTTTTTTAGGAAAGCTGAATTTTAGATTAAACGCATAGTTAATTTTAAAAAATTAATAGATAAAAATACCCTTATGAATTTATAAGCAGTTTTTAAATTATATTTTACCAAACACAAACATATAGCCAATTACTTTTAAAAATATCACTTTTAGAAAAATAATTTTTCTCCATATGAAAAGTTATTTTTATAAGTTGTGCTAAACTGGATCTTAATCAAGTGGGAGATTGATAGTTACTTCATACTTACCTATTGAAAGTTCATTGAGAGGAAAAAAAAAAGTAATTATTATTAATTAATTTTCATTCATCATATTAATAATCTCTCTTATTCAGTTAAAATTAGAAATAAATCTTCTAGTAGTATATATTAGAATTAGATAATATATGACGAAAAAAAAATTATTGGCCACAATATTTGGCCATTTTACTCTTATGATTTTATACTTTAAATCAATAAAATAAAGAGATGATTATTTAAATTGGTAGAATAGAATTTACTAATCTAATTAATTTCTAATGCTAATTAACGAGATAAAGTTGAAATAGCTAAAATTGAAACTCTGAAATTAAGAGTTTTCAAGTTCGAATCACATTTTTTAGGATAAGAATGAATTTATTTAAATTATTATAAAATAAAAAATTGAAATATATTTATATTTAATAAATTTAGAATAGACTCTATACCTACCAAGCAAGCCAATTATAGTTGTATATTTAAGCAAGAAAATCTGAGTGTTGTTTCCTACTTTCATATTTAATATTTTTTTATAAATTTTAAATAATAAGCGGTCAATTTTTATTAATTTAAGTGATAAAAAATTTATTTATTTTAAATAAAATATTAAATTTAAAATATATAAAAAAAATATCAGAGTATTTTATACTCTATTGAATTTCATTGGATTTAAATTTAAATTAATTCAAGTTATTGGTTAATGAATATTCAACAATTTGAAAATATATATATATATATATATATATGGAGGGTCTAAACGGAGAATGTTTCTCCTGTTGTTTTTTAAATATATAAATCTTGTCAAATGGAGGTTTTTACTATTTGAATTAATTTTTTCCGTTACCTACTACTAATTGATTGGACATTTGACCAAGTGATAAAATCCAAATATATAAAAAAGAAAAATGAATGGGAATAGATTATAAGATCCATATCTCAAAAAAAGAGAAAAAGAACATGTACGCATGAAATCCAAGTGGGAGAAACCACATGACAGATGCAATTTGCCCCCAAACAAACCCATAAATGGCTCAGATTCTCAATTATGCTACTTTTCAATGCACAGGGACTTGATTGCCATTTCAATAAATCCCAAGGACCTATTAAACCAAAAAAAATATTTATATACACTATTTATTTTCCCCGCTCTGTTTCATCATGTTGGAAAATATTTATTTATATTAAACATATAAATTAATTAAATAAAATAAAAATATATATAATAAAAAATTAATTTTTTTTAATAAAAAAATATAAAATAGTAATATTAACTAAAATAATCCATCACTCTTTTAAATAAGATTTTTTTTTCTTTTATCTTTCTTATTATCTCGTAGAAGTAAAATCGAAAATTCGGTTTTTTCTAATTTTTTATTTTCAAAATTATGTTTTAAAAAATAAAAACCAAAAATAAGAAGTAAAATTAAATAAATTAAAGGAAAATAAAAACAGAATACAAAATTTAAAAAACGTGTGGACGGTGACATCCTCCTTTGTATATATATAGACACGGAGGAATTGGTCACATAACTCATCAGATCACTTGCTCATAAAACTTTTGACCTTTTTTCCCTTTCTTGAGCTCTCATTCCCCTCATTTCTGCACAAAGATCAAATTTTTAATCTTTAGACAGAGAGGGAGAGGAAAGTAATAGTCTCATTCCTCTCATCTCTACCAAAAAAAATCAAATTTTTAATCTTTAAACAGAGAAGAGGAGGAAGATAAGATGGCACTTTGTAAAGAAATCATGGGTAGCTCTTTAATTGATAAATCATCTTTTGTATCAACTTCTAAAGTGTTTTTGAATCATAGTTTTCATCAAAAGAATCAGTTTTTGGTGAGTCCAATTTTGGTGCCTTTGCAACAGAGAAATTTTAGAATGAAGAGAGTCGTGAAGGGTCCTGTAGCAGCAATTAGTGAAGATTTGGTCAGGACTAATAATAATAATAACAGTAATACTGTGCCTGAAAAGGCAGTGAAGTTTAAGGTGAGAGCTGTCGTTACTGTTAGAAATAAACAGGAGGAGGATTTGAAGGAGACTATTGCCAAACATTTGGATGCTTTCGCTGACAAGATTGGAAGAAATGTTGTTTTGGAGCTCATTAGCACTGAAGTTGACCCAAGTAAGCCTTTTGTTTCTCTTTCTGGGCAGTGGGTATTTTGGAATGGTAAATGTTAAGGTTTTGGTTGTTTTGTTTATTAGTTGCCCGTTTTATGCTACTTTTGGAGTTTTTGCTTCTCTGTCATTCTCGTTTCTGTTTCTATTGCTTTTTTTTGTGTGTGTTGTGGGGGGGAGGGGGGAGGGGTGGTGTTAAAGCACCTAATTCTCAGGTAGGTTTCAGTTCTCTGATTCTGGTTCTCAAAATTATGTTTAAAAATGAGGGATAAGTTATTAATGCATGTATAATTAGTACTTGTTTAGCAAATTGACCTTGCTTAAATGGATGAAAATGAATATTGATCTCGATTTTTTTTTTTGTAGAAACCAAAGCATCAAAGAGAAGCAAGGAAGCTGTGCTAAAAGACTGGTCCAAAAAATCGAATGTTAAAGCTGAGAGGGTCCATTACACTGCTGAATTTAAAGTGGATTCAAATTTTGGAGTGCCCGGAGCAATCACAGTGAGCAACAAGCACCAAAAGGAGTTTTTCTTGGAGACAATCACCATTGAAGGTTTTGCCTGTGGTCCAGTACATTTCCCTTGCAACTCCTGGGTACAATCCAAGAAAGATCATCCTGGAAAAAGGATATTTTTCTTTAATGAGGTACTAATAAATGATTTTTCTTCCTTTTAAGTATCATTAATTTTTGTCAACTTATCATTCGGTGAGTTTTTGTAGGGTTGAAGTATTTTTACACATAGTTTATCATGTGTTATATTTTAGACACCTAAACATTTTTATAAAAATTTTCAAAAATTATAATTCGATAGTGTTTGATATAATGAATCCATATATTTTTTATACTAAATAAAAATCAAATTGACAGTTAAAAATATATTATAAATATGTTAAATTTAAATTATTAGATATAATATACAAAATTTTTAATGTATTTTTCTATCCATTTATTTTTTCTTAGTATAAGTAATACATTATTAAATTTATTATATCAAATACTATTAAATTATAATATTTACCCCCTCAACTCCTTTATGAAAGGTTTTTGTCAACTTCATGACTTTCATATAAATGAAAGTCAGATTATTTTTGTATGTTGTTGTTCAACAAAATATTTTATAAAGGTCAAACTTGAAATATTTTAGGCTTTAAATTTTTTGCAAATGACAAAAAAAAAATTTTGGACCAGTTGAAAGCCTGATTTTGTTGACACCCCTGGTTTCAAATTTTTTTCTTCTCTTAATTTTTCATTGCTGGATTTCTTTTTCACTTGTTGGTATTTTATTTAGAATTTTACATGGCAATTTATATTTTATAACCAGAAGTTGATATTCACTGAAATAAAGTTAAATTGCATCCTGTGCCAATATGAAGATTGAGACTTGTAATGGAATGCCCACTTTAATAAGCAGGTACTTGACAAAAAAAAGAAAATGAAAATGAAATTGACTATTTATTGGCTACAGTATGTCTTCATTGAAATTCGTCTATAATTGTATTCGCCATTTTTCCAGAATGCACTTTGGACCCATGAGCTTGAAGCAACTAGAATAGGAATGGTTCAAGTTGTTTGTTTCTTGTTGTGATAATTAAATTCGTATCTTAAATCAACTTGCATAACAGTTTTAAAGAAACAACTGTATTGTAGCAGGTTACGGAACATTTACCTTAGATTTTGATGTCAATATCTTAACTTTAGTTTGTGACAATTTTTTATTTGAGCAGCCATATTTACCAAGTGAGACACCAGCTGGACTAAGAGCATTAAGAGAAAAAGAACTAAGAGAAATTAGGGGTGACGGTGTAGGAGAAAGAAAGTTATCCGACAGAATTTATGACTTTGATGTGTATAATGATTTGGGGAACCCTGTCAAGGGTGTTGAGTTGGCTAGACCAAAACTTGGAGGTGACAATATGCCATATCCAAGACGGTGTCGCACTGGTCGCAGACCAACTCATGCAGGTCATTGCTAATATTCCCATTTCTTCTATACTTTATAGCTTGAAATATTTTGTATAATAATGTCAATGTACTTATTCTTCATTACACATTCTATGCGCCAGATGTAAACGCAGAGAGCCGCGTAGAAAAGCCCTTGCCGATGTATGTGCCTAGAGATGAACAATTTGAGGAGTCTAAGCAAAAAACTTTCTTAGCTGGGAGGCTTAAGGCAGTGCTTCATACTCTAATCCCATCCTTAAAGGCCAGCATTTCTGCTGAGAAGCATGATTTTGGTTCATTTTCAGACATTGATATTCTTTACAAAGAGGGTCTGCTTCTTAAAGTAGGGATTCAAGATGAAATCTGGAGAAGGCTACCATTGCCAAAGGTAGTTACTCGGATTCAAGAATCTAGCGAGGGACTTCTGCGATATGACACACCCAAGATTGTTTCCAGTGAGTACTACTTGCTAATTTTCCCAATTTTTCTGTGTCAAATATTATTTTAGTGGCGTAAAAACTTTGGCCTGCCAAATGAGCAACTAGTACCTTTATCTTGAACTTACCAACTAGTTGTATGTATTTAGCATCAGAACATGGCCTAGACAAATAAGTATGCTGATGAGATTCACTTGTTAAAGTCATGGTGCAGAATCTGTTGGCCCACTGCCCATGTATCTATAGTGGTAGCCGAGTCACTTGCTAATTTCAGAATAATAATCTGTGCCACTTTTACAACTCTTGAAAAGAGGAATATACATGTTTATATTTGAATACTAGAAAGCAAAACATCCACTATTTGTTGTCTCTTTCCCCTTGCTACTGGTTGCCTATTGGTAGCCGGACTTGATTGTCATAATTTTTTTTTGTAATGTGTCTTCTGTACCTTGTGCATTTTCATTTTCCATTAATGACATGTTTATCAACGCATTTCTCATGTGGGAATAATTAAATGACTATTCAACCAAAATCCAATATTATTTTTTGTAATCTTGATATTTTTCCCATGTGCAGCGGATAAGTTTGCCTGGTTGCGTGATGATGAATTTGCCCGTCAAGCAATATCAGGAGTTAACCCTGTCACTATTGAGAAGCTGAAGGTTTTTCCTCCAAAAAGCAATCTTGATCCTGAAATCTATGGTCCACTGGAGTCTGCTCTCAAAGAAGAGCACATTATAGGTCATTTGAATGGCATGTCTGTTCAGGAGGTAATTATCACTCTGTTTATAGTTGCCAAGAAAATACTTTTAATAGCAAAATCGACTTACAAGTTAAGGCCCAACGTAATAGTATGTTTTGTGTTTATTAATGCAGGCCTTGGAGGAAGCTAAACTTTTTATAGTGGATTATCATGATATTTATCTACCATTTTTGGACCGCATAAATGTCCTTGGTGGTAGAAAAGCTTATGGAACTCGTACCATATATTTCCTGACCTCTCTTGGGACACTTAAACCCATTGCTATAGAGCTTAGTCTGCCACCAGTTGGACCAAGTTCCCGCTCAAAACGAGTAGTTACACCTCCTGTTGATGCAACTACTAATTGGATGTGGCAACTTGCCAAGGCTCATGTTTGCTCCAATGATGCTGGGGTTCATCAGCTGGCTCACCACTGGTGAGAATGAATTTTCAAACCCTCAACTCAATCCAAAAGTTGATCATTACAGTTATTTATTTCTTCATTTTAGCTGACTAAATTAATTGAAATGTTATGGTGATTATAGGCTACGCACACATGCTTGCTTGGAGCCATTTATAATAGCAGCGCATAGGCAATTGAGTGCCATGCACCCCATATTTAAGCTTTTGGATCCACACATGAGATACACCTTTGAGATTAATGCCCTTGCCCGCCAAAGCTTAATCAATGCTGATGGTGTTATTGAATCTTGCTTTACTCCTGGCCGCTACTGCATGGAGATTAGTTCAGCTGCATATAAGAACTTTTGGCGATTCGACAAGGAAGGCCTTCCTGCTGATCTCATTCGCAGGTATCTTTCCAGTAACCAACTTGTGAACATATCAGCAGTTACTGCCTATTATTGTAGCTTTCTTGAACTGGACAAAAAAAAGTTATCAACCAATGTGATAAAATTTTACTACATTGGGGAGTAAAGGATATGGAAAAAAGGATCAAAATTACATGATCTGAGTCTTTGGTTCTTTCCTCGTATGAATTTATGTTTTGGTCATTTTGGTGTATTAAAATCTTGAGTGAATCTAGTAACTATTACTTTTTTTTCTCGCAGAGGAATGGCTGTACCTGACCCAACTCAACCACATGGCCTAAAGCTTCTAATTGAAGACTATCCATATGCTCAAGATGGGCTTCTAATCTGGTCTGCAATAGAGAACTGGGTTTGCAGCTATGTGAACCGGTATTATCCAAATTCAAGCCTAATTTGTAATGACAAAGAGTTGCAATGTTGGTATGCCGAGTCCGTCAATGTGGGGCATGCCGATCTCCGCCATGCAGATTGGTGGCCTACATTAACCAGTGTTGATGATCTTGTCTCAATCCTCACCAACATCATTTGGCTTGCGTCAGCACAACATGCTGCTCTCAATTTTGGGCAGTATCCCTATGGTGGTTATGTGCCTAATAGACCACCAATAATGAGAAGATTAATCCCAGAAGAAAATGATCTTGAATATGAGAGTTTTATAGCTGATCCACAAAAATATTTCCTGTCAGCATTGCCAAGTACGTTACAAGCAACAAAGTATATGGCCGTGGTAGACACCTTATCAACACACTCACCGGACGAGGAATACATAGGTGAACGACCGCATCCATCGATTTGGACAGGTGATGCTGAAATAGTCGAGTCATTTTATGGGTTCTCAGCGGAGATGAGACGGATAGAGAAGGAGATAGAAAGAAGGAACAGTGATCCTAACCTTAGAAACAGGTGTGGTGCAGGAGTTTTGCCATATGAATTACTAGCACCTAGCTCAGAACCTGGGGTAACATGTAGAGGAGTACCAAATAGTGCGTCAATATGAGTAGAAAATGGGACTTATAAGTAGTCGCATTCAGTTGCTTCAGTTGTCTTATTAGGCCTTTGAATTGGCTGAAGTTTGAATTCAGTCAAGGCATAGGAACCGTTCTTATATAATTGTATCTACTTATTGTGTCACTGAACAATATAGGGGTGTTGGATTGTATATTTTATATGCAAATAGAGTGCAATAAGCGTAGCTTTGTATCATGAACTTATGCTATTATGCTATTTATTTTCATGTGTTAATCTTTTTTAATATGCCTCTGTTTTTACTTTGCTTTGAAGTTTAATTATCTTCACATTGATTTAATATTAAGAAAAAAAAATTGTATTAAACAATATGATGAGTAAAATAGAAAACATAAAAAAATTTGACACCAATTAGAATGATAATGATTTTTATTATTTTAATTAAATGTGATTATTTTAAAAATATTAATTAAAATTATTTGATGAAGAGTTTTACTCCTTTTGAATCTCTTTCAGCTCAACAAGTAGACTTGAATACTATTTGATCATAAAAAATAAAAATAAAAATTGAATTATTTTATTATGAAACTCTATATTTTTTTTCCTAGTAATAAATGTATAAATGTAATATCAAATATATGGGATTTTTTTTTTTAAATACAGAAAAAAATAAAAAAAAAATATTTTTATAATTATAATTTTTTTTTAAAATACAATATATTTAAAAATATTTTTTTAAAAATACTGCGTATCTAAAAATATCTTTTCAAAAATACGACATATACCAAATATATATCAATTATATATCAAAAAATAGTATAAATTAAAAAAAATAGTAAAATTAATATATATATATTCCCTAAATATATCGCATTAATATCAAATAACAAAACAACCCATTGTCAAGTTGGTTTCAGAAAATTTTGACTTTTTAGGCCCTTGACTCCTCAACTTATGAACACTTGCTTAAGTCTGTGAAGGAAAAGATTATCCCCTACTATATGACTAAGACCCAAATAATTTTAAAATTTAATTAATAAAATAATTAAAATGATTAATTCAATTCTAGTGATAAAATTGAATTCCTTTCCAATGAATTTATTTAGATTGAGCCTAATTAAGAAAAATGATGAGAAATAATATTGATTAGCTTTTAGATAATTATTAGGTTAAACAAAGCTTAGTGATGTCACGTTGGAGTTTTGTGGATTGCATCATTTTGTTGAATGGCCGTGGAGCCATCCATCGAAAAAGTTATTGTAAATTAAAAGCCAACAACTCTACTTTTTAATTAATTAAATTGATTTATTATGGAAAAATTAAAGAGTTGTTTGGTTGGCCAACTAAACACCCCTAATTGCCGATTGTCAATATACTAATCGCCAATTGAGAAAATTTATAATGTTTGGTTGGCCAATTAAAAACTCCGATTATGGTAAAATTTCTTTTTAATCTGTAAATTTCATAAGCAGTTATAAGCTGCTTTTAGCGATTGGCGATTTGACAATCACACTTTTATACTAATAACATATTTAACCATCGCTCTATCAAATACCCCCTAAGCCCACAACTCTACTAGTGATGTCACATAGACATAGTTTGGTATGGCCATGAATTTGATATTCTCAGGATTTGGTATAATAATAAAAAAAATTATATATGTTATAAAATAATCTTAAATTTTGATTAACGTCCTTCAATAAATATGCAGGGCCAATATAGAGTGACACATTATTCAATTTTAGAAATGATACATATTTTTCTTGCGAAATTAAAAAAATAATAAAAAAATGAAAAAATTAAAAGGAAAAGGAAAAAGAAAAGGAAAAAGAAATATAAAAAAAAAATAAAGAAAAAAAAATGAGACTAAATAATATTATATTAGGAATTGAAAGTTAATTTTTTAAAATATATTATTATTTTATTAATTTTGTCAAATTTTAAAAATTAAATAATAATTTATTTTAAAAATTTATAAAAATTAAAAGCATACAATTTGAAAATTCAAATGAGTCTAAATCATTCTAACTAAAATTTAATTTCATTAATTTATAAAAGAAAAATTACCTGATACATTAAAATTTAATTTTTTATACATAAAAATTATTTTAACCCACTCAAATTTAATTTTTTATAAAAATAAAAATTCTCCATTCATCAGTATTAATTTTCAGAGCCTATATAAACAAGATTTAAAAATAAACCTGACAAGACCTTAGCTTCTTAATTAATAAAATATTGATATTATTAATTAAAATAAATTTCTTATATCATTAATGGCTAGATATATCTGGTACTTGAATTTATCATTCAACAACCATAAAAAGATATAAAGAATAATATTTTCATTAAAATATTGAATTGATTAAAGACTAAGCTCAATTTTAAACAATTGGTGTTCCGTGAAATACGCTTTTTGACTTTTTGAGCAACTTGAGGGAAGCACGCAAGATGATAGCACCTCTATAATTTTTTTTTTATTTTTTTTGCATACTGTAATAATAAGACATAGAACTTTGTAAATTAATTAATCCATATCCTTAGTATACGTTTCTTATATATATATAAATATATAGATAGAGGAGACCTAGTCAATTCCACGTCACAACACCATTGCCATCTTTTATATATATATATATATATATATATATATACTTTGACTTTAAATATTTTTGAAAAAATAAATTATATATTTAATTTCATTTTCAATTTTTAATAAGAATTACTCTTTATTAGGTAAATTATTATTACCTTTATTTAACAATAAAATATAATATTTATTTATTTAATTTATAAATCATATACATTTTAATTGATGGACAAGTCGAATAATATATATAAAATATATATAGATAAATAGTTTGATAATATTATATATTTTTTTTTTCAAAATCATAGTACATCTCATATCTTTAAAAAGATAGATTTAACTCTTAAATAAATATTATATATTTGTAATTATATTTATGTAATATTAATAGGATTTTAGATTAAAATTTTATTAATATCATATAATTTAATATTTTAATATTTAAAAATATTTTTTTTATTAATTAACATTTTTGAGATATATGTAAAATTGAATTTTATGATTGGATTTTGTTTTACTGATTAGATGTTTTTGCTCTTATATTAAATTTAAGTATTTTTATTTATAGTTATTTTTTAAAATTAAATATTTAAAAAGTTTAGTATTCAAATGAGCTATAAACAAGTTTCAAAACGAATTGAATTTGAATATAACTCAATTATAATTTATTAACAACACAGATTCAATTATAATTTATAAAATAATTTTTATTGTCTAATAATTAATTCGAATATGATTTTCAAACTCAATTCTAATTTAAATTCAAAAAGAAAAATATCGAATCAAATATTAACATATTAAAAATCGATTCGATTCAATTTAATTCGATTACAACCATAAATATGTGGATAGCATATGCTTACCTAAACTAGCCGTAACTACTTTCTTTAATTTTGCAATTGACTTGAGGAAATTATCAGGTTTGTTTATTAATCTTCTATAATTATGATAGACCCAAGTTGATAAGATATGTTAAAGATTCGGTGGGTTGAGTGACAAAATATGAAGTTCTTAAAATAAACTAATCATATTTTCATATTCCAATAACATTTATCTCATAATTTATTTGATTTTATTTTATAAAAAGTGGTGTTTGGTAGCTGAATTACGCCATCATAAATAGCTTTAATTAAAATTTCATCCAGACTGTTGGATTAGATATTTTCTTAAGTTTTTTAGCCCATAATGATTAATTTTTAGCCTATAAAATAAACACATAACTTAATAGGGTCAATTGAATTTTTGACTTGATAAAAATTCTCTAATACCTAAGTTAAAATCTTTTAGTTGAATGAATGGTGAGAAAGAAATTTTTTCTTTCTTATTTTAGAGAAATATTTTTTAGTAAAAGAATGAAATGAGTCATAAAATTAATTACTTTATTTGAGTTGATAATTTTTTCTTTTAGACTGATTTGCTTTGACAATTGGGTGAGATTTGTGGACAAGTGGTAAAATCATAAAAATGAAGTGATAATGAGATAAAAAAAACCTTTTTTTTGTCTTAACCACCTAATCTCATGCAAAATGCATTTAAATACTATAGCGAAGTAGGATAACAACCTTAGGTATTGTATTAATATCCTTATTATGACCTAATTTATCTTTTTATGATAAGTGAAAAATTATTATTAGAGCTCCTCACTTAATTAGGGATTATGAAAAAAATGAGTTCGATTAAAAATAAATAATCTTTACAAGTAAACGAGAGATGTTGAATCGTTTCGTCTCGTATTATTCAAATGTCAAATATTTATGGTTTGAAAGTTCCAACAAACTAGGGTTTTTTGAACTTAAAGTTTACAAACTATTAGAGATTAAGCAGGCTATTAATCATTATTTATCACATTAATAAAAAAAAAATTACTATTTACTAGTAGTATACAGATATTTACAATTTCTATTTAGGGATTGGCTGAATTTAATTACATTTTTTTTTCTTTTTATGAAAGACATTTAATTAATTAGTATTTTCGTATATAAAGCTAATAAATACTACTTAATAATAATTATTTTGAGACAGTGAATAAACATTAAAAATGATTATAAATTATTAAAATCTAAAGAATTTTAAAAAAAATATTTAAAAGAAAAGAAAAAGAAAAAATAAATAATCCAATCCCACTGAACGCACTGAACGCAAAAGAGAGACACTCCAATCCCAGCAAGTGATTGTGCAGCCACCGCCTGCGAAGACTCCGGTCAACTTGAAAACTTTCCCTCCAATACGGATTTTCCATCTATAAAATGACTTGGTAAAGTAGTTCAGTCAATGGTCATTGGTGAAGGTATTATTTTATTCTTTTGTAACGACCATAGCAACCAAGTGTTTGTTCTGCGTAATCTGTCAGAAAAAACTCTGCTATTTCGTTTTTCGTCTATCCTTTGACTTGTTATTTTTCAGATCTTGTTTTGAGCAAGTTTCTCAACCCGGCGTTTCCATGTATATGTGACGCGAAAGAAATTAGTTTTGAGTTTTTAAATTATTTGAATAAGTAAAAATTTAAATGAATTTAAATAATATTAGTAGACGAAAACATAATTTTAATTTATATTTTGAAATAAATTATTGGGTTTATATTATATTAAAAGAAAATTATTTTCGAGTCCAATAACATCTCTTTTTTGCTAGTATGAGTGACTTTATTTTAATTTTTAAAATTATTCGTTCATTTTAATTTTCAGGCTATATTTTATGAAATAAAATTTATTTATTTTTCTTTATTAAATATTAAGATTTCAGACTTACATAAGCTTCATATTTAATAATTTAAAGGCAGTTATTATTTTAATAAGATTTCATTCACCCTAAAAACACTCTATTTTTATTCAAAAGCTGCGCTGCATCAGTATGAACTTCACAGAAAAAAACTTTCCAGTCCCCTGAATTTCTTGGCAACATCACAATTTCTTCTAATAAATCAAAATTTTTCATGAAAGTGTGATAATAGAACAATCAATCTCATGAATTTGATTTTCAAATAACAAATGGAGATATTATTATGAAATATTGTACGTATGTTACAAAATTATTTTCTTTTTTAAAAAAGTTTGTTTTCGTTAAGAGTTAAATATTAAATACAAAAATAATATATCACTGAATTCGATTAGAAAGAAAATTTAGTCTTTGTTAATACTTACTCCGTATTTGATATAAATAAATTTCATAAAATTTTATAAAATATATTTGTAAATTCTTAATTTTATATTTATTTTAAATTTAAATTCATTTAGAATTCTAAATAATTAAATTTATACAATTAGAAATAATTAAATTAAATCCAATAAAAATAATTAATGTTTTCAAATAAATTTCATAATTTTAAATTAATAAATTTTAGAAAATTAAAATATTTTTATTAATTTTAATATTTTACTTTTTAGATTTTGGTGAACAAAAATACATCTATTATGAATTTGATATTTTTATTTATTTGACACTATTTATTTTTATTTTTTATCAATTTTTTATTAAGGGTGTGTCATATTTATAAGGTGAGACATTTGCTTAACCCTATAATTTTTTTCCTTTTTAAATATTTCTACCAAAACTTTTTTATCCTAAGCCCTTTATATTTTATTTTTTCTTTCTTTTTTATTTTTATTTATTTTTTATATATTTTAATATATATCTTATACCTTTTTAATTTTTATTATAATTTTTTTTATTTTATACTTTATAATTATTTTTTTTCTCAAATTCTTTCACAAGTACAAAGTTCATAATAAATTTAATTATTTATAATCAAGATTATATTTTATTTTTTAAAAAAATAATATATATAAAAGAGTATTATTAATAAATATTAAATTAAATTTTAAATAATTATATTTTCATTAATATAATATGAATTTTTTTTAAAAAAAATAAGTAAATAAATAATACACTTATAAAGCTATTTTTGACCAAATAAAATATTAAAATAAATTCTAAAATTATATCAAATATAATATTTATTTTGTTTGAAATAAATTTTATATTTATTATTTAATATACTAAATAGAAAAATTTATTTACAAATAAAATAATTTTTTTATGGAATTGAATCAAATATAGTGTTAAGTTAATATAAAAATACATTTAACTGTTTAGATAAAAAAAATTAAATATTAAATATGTTTCTATATTTAAATATTTTGTGATGGTACCTGAAATATGTTTCAAGGCATTTCTACCATAGTTGCTTCATCACTAAAATAATTAGAGAATAAAATAAACTCAATCAACGAGTTCGTAAACAGCAGGAGTCGTTTACCTGTCTAATCTCGATCTCTCCATGATTAAGCAAATATTTGAGTGATAATTCAGTTTCGGAAAATAAAATTTTAAAAATATTATTTTAAAATAAATTGATATATCTAAATTAATTTTTTTTTTATTTTTAAATTTAAAAAAAATATTTTAAATTAATCTATCAAACACTTTAAAAATTTATTTAATATTTTTTAAATTTTAAAATAATATTTAATATTTATTTTAAAAAGATCCAAACACTCCCCCGTAATCACTATTATGAAACGTGAATTGAAAAAGAAAACCAAAGGCAACAAGTCAACAACCAATAATAAAATAATTTAAAAAAAAATAAATCCAAAACGTCAATTTGTTAAAACTTTTTCCCCCAATAAGTACCCATCACTACTTGCACTTCCCACAGCAACCTCCAGACACACAAGCCACTCCATACCAACAAAATGGAAATTCCTACTTGGGTTGCCTACGCTGCTGCTTGGGTTGCCACCATAGCTCTTATCCTCCTTTCCTGCCGTCACCGCCGCCAAAAACTCAAACTACCACCTGGCCCAAAACCATGGCCAATAATAGGAAACCTTAATCTAATAGGCCCACTCCCTCACCGCTCTCTCCACTCCCTCTCCCAAAAATACGGACCTCTTATGCAACTCAAATTCGGGTCATTCCCTGTAGTCGTAGGATCCTCTGTCGAAATGGCCAAAACTTTCCTAAAAACCCATGATGTAACTTTCGCCAGCAGGCCAAAAACTGCCGCCGGCAAATACACAACTTATAATTACTCAGATATAACATGGTCCCCTTACGGACCTTATTGGCGTCAAGCAAGAAAAATGTGTGTAATGGAGCTTTTTAGCGCAAAAAGGCTCGAATCATACGAATATATACGAGTAGAAGAGCTAAGATCACTTCTTAAAAATTTATTCTTATCAAGTGGCAAACCCATTAATGTGAAAGATCATCTTTCAGATCTTAGCTTAAATGTTATAAGCAGGATGGTACTGGGGAAAAAATACACAGTAAAGAGTGAAAATGAGAATGAAATTGTGACTCCAGAAGAATTTAAAGAGATGCTTGATGAGCTTTTCTTGCTTAATGGGGTTTTGGATATAGGGGATTCAATTCCTTGGCTTGCTTTCTTGGATTTGCAAGGGTATATTAAGAGAATGAAGATTTTGAGCAAGAAATTTAATAGATTCTTAGAGCATGTTTTGGATGAACATGATTCAAGAAGAAAAGCAGTAGAGAACTATGTGGCTAAGGATATGGTTGATGTTCTTTTGCAGCTTGCTGATGATCCTAATCTTGAAGTTAAGCTTGAAAGAAATGGAGTCAAGGGATTTACACAGGTATACAAAACTATTATTTTTATTTTTATTAACTTGGCTTTAACTAGCAGGGAATATGCAAGTTTTCAAAGGTAGTTGGTATGCATAACGTTTGATTAATTGATTAGTTTTGATAAAAAAAAAATAATTAAGATTAACATTTTTTAATTAATAATTAATTCATCATTGATCCGTGGAGAATATACATATTGAGATGAACAGTCACGAATTCTGAAATAAAATTTAGTCCTATCAACTACAAGATAGGGATGAGTGTCCTAGTGAATAAACTAAAAATAATGATAATAATTAATTCAACCTTTAGTCTTGATAAGAAAATTTGCTTATTTTCATAAAATAAAATCATATTGATAATGACATTTTGATATGGTGATATCAATATCAATATCGTATTCAAGGATAAGAAAGTTTAAATTTAAAATTTCAATTAGAATCAAATTAAAAAAATAATAATTTATAATTGTCACCCTTTTCGATTCCTTCAAATCTGATAACATTTTTAGAAGAATTTTTATAAATTAATTAGGATTCTTTTAATTTGTTCAAATACTCAAATCAAAGATTTTATATACTCAAATCTTTAATTACTTCATCCTTACAAATGTAAAATAGATTTAAGAAAAAGTAAAAAAGAAGAAAATAAATTAAATATGTGGAATCTCTTGTAAATTTATAAATAGATGAATCTTTATTTTCAAACTTTATGGATTTATACCATGAAAATAAAAAGAATTTATATAGTGTTTTTTTCAAATTATCTTTTGATTTTGCAATATATCTCAAATAATTTTTTTTCGTGTGAATATTTGTTGATCTCTATTGATGATGAAATAGACATATACCTTAACCTTATCAATTGGTGTTTACATTATCATGTTATTGTCTGTACATTCATTTTGACAATAACAATGATACTATCACAAATCCTATTGATAGAGATAATAATAACAATAATAATAATAATAATAATAATAATAATAATAATAATAATAATAATAAAATATGTAACACAATCTTAAAGTTCTTTCTAATGGGTACTAATCAACTAGGATCCTCCATGATCTCCATAATTTCATTTAGTGGGATCACACTTTTTTTTTTTAATTTAATTCTGAGCGAGATTCAAACTCAATATCTTTTAGTTTAAGAGATGAGTTTAGCATTATTGTATTAAAGACTGATCAGTTAGTTAAGACAATACTGAATTAATTATTGCATTTTGGAAATCGATATATAACTTGTTAATTAATTTTTTTTAATTTGTTAATTAATCCTCAGGACATGATTGCCGGCGGAACTGAGAGCTCAGCAGTGACAGTAGAATGGGCAATTTCTGAACTATTGAAAAAGCCAGAAACTTTTGACAAGGCAACAGAAGAATTAGACAGAGTAATTGGAAGAGAAAGATGGGTAGAAGAGAAAGATATTGTTAATTTACCATTTATTGACGCAATTGCTAAGGAGACAATGCGTTTGCATCCAGTAGCACCAATGTTAGTACCTAGACTATGTCTTAAGGACACCCAAATAGCAGGTTATGACATTCTTCAAGGGACTCGTGTCCTTGTTAATATATGGACTATAGGGAGGGACCCTACAATTTGGGAAGACCCTAATGAATTTTGCCCTGAGAGATTCATTGGTAAGACAATTGATGTTAAGGGATGTGATTTTGAGTTATTACCATTTGGTGCTGGAAGAAGAATGTGTCCTGGTTACCCTCTAGGAATTAAGGTGATTCAAGCAAGTTTGGCAAATCTTTTACATGGGTTCAAGTGGAAATTTCCAGGAGACATGAAGAAAGAGGAGTTGAATATGGAGGAAATTTTTGGGCTTTCTACTCCTAAAAAGTACCCACTTGTTGCTGTTGCTGAGCCTCGTCTCCCATCCCATGTTTACTCTCTGTAATTTTTTCCCCTTTAGTGGTTGATGTTAGTGGGGCTTTAACTGCTTAATGCATGATCAGTGGTCAAATAATAATCTTGTATTACAATTAGTTAAAAAGTTAAACCCTTGATCATTTTTCTTCTCGAGTAAGAGAAAAATATTGAGAGGTTTAAGATTGCAATAGTACTGTACTAGTGTGCTTCCACAGCTTTGAAAAAAGGATAAAATTTCATTACTGGATAGATTATGGTTACAATAAATATCAAATTACAAGGGGATTAAAAATATAAACTCAAAAAAAAAAAAATTCTACATCTCATATATAGACAAATATATCTATAAATGGAACGGAAGATCAAAAAAAAATTCTAAATTTTCAAAGTCATCCAATAAATTTCAGTGATATTTAAATCTAATTTCATGATAATCAACAACTACTATCTTAAAAGACAAATATAGAAAGAGAGTGATAGATGATAACTCTATCTAAAAGAGAAAGATTGTATTAAAGTTTATGGGACTATACATAAGTGAACTTATAAATGGACAAGTACTGAAATTCACTTGTACAAAATCAATTGGCTTGTACTAAGTTCAATACCTGCTCACTTATAAATTCTTTATTTATTTTATCATTATTGGATGTGAGATATTTTTTCCAACAGGTTATTATAGCTCTTCCAGATAATTATAGTAGCAGATTTACCTTTCAATAACTTAAGAAATAAAACTTGAAGAAAAACCAAAGTCTTAAAAAAAAAAACCAATATCTCAAGCACCACTCTTTAGGTTAGAAAAGTTCAACCTATAATACTTAAAATTATCATACTAACTCACTTCCTTCCAAAGAGAGAAGGAGCATTTGTTAGGGTTTAGAAACCCAATTTATTTACCATGGCAGCATTAACTAAGTTGTCATAGAGAGAGAAACCTGCACTAGCGGCAACGGAGAGAAACCAAAATGAAAAATCAAAGCAAAGAAAAGATAAAAGGAAGAAAAAAAGAAAAAGAGAAAAGGTGCTGCTAGCACGACAACACTAAAAGACTCAAGAAAGAGGGCATAGAAAAATTTGATACACTCAATAAGTTTGTAGGTGTTGTGCTTCCACAACTTTGTTAGTACATTATTCTCGAAAAGAGATTTTGAGTATGAAAAAAGGTATTGTATGTGTAATATCACAATCAAAATATGAAATTAATTACTAAACTATATTTTAGCATCTTAATTATGAGTCTGTTTATTTAATTAAAGGGATTAGCTTAATTGGTTATTGCGTCCATAAACGAGTTTTCTTATTTACAAATTTTTAATTGAACTAAAAAAATAAATTTAATATTATGCTTAAACATTGTATTTGAAAGCTGATTCATGAAATTATTTTACTGTTAAAAAAATATTTTGAATTTATTTAATATTTAATATTTTTATTTTTTTAAATATAAAATAAACATTATACTATTAAAATTTTGTTTATCATTAATATTTAATATTTAAAAGATATGTATATATATTCCAAAATAGAAACTTTGCAAGATAACAAAAATAAAAGTAAAAAAAATAAAAATATATTAAATAGTCCCAAAACTTCTTGATATCATTCATATTCAATAAAATAGTTGATGCTTCCTATATATCTGTGCAATTGTTTAGTGCAATTTATGATCCACAATTTTATTTCTTCTATATATTTAATACTGATAATCTTATAATTTTAAAAATAAATTTATTTAATAAACTATTAATTTGTGTTCATCATGTACATAATAATTTAATCTCGCTTGCTTAGACTGGCAATGGTGGAGAAATTAATTAATTGGAATTTGGAAGATGCTCCATCTATTTAGGATCTATTGAACTTTGTTTTTTAAGTGAGAATATACTATATTCACACTTAAAATATGATTTGATTATTTGATAAAATTGTGCTTGATGTTATAGTTAAAATATTAAATAAATATGGGGATTTCTTTAAAAATATCAAAACAAATAAAAAATATTTCATTTTTACTGTTAGAAAAAAAACTTTAAAAAAATTATATACTTAAAAATATTTTTTCAAAAATATTACATATTTAAAAATATTTTTTCAAAAAAATGACATATATTAAACATATATTAAAAATATATTACACATGTACTAAACATATAAAAAAATAATAAAAAAAATAATCGTAAAATTAAAAAAAAAAGTAAAAAAATAATAAATTTATGTAATATTTCCATGAATATGGCCTGAACATGAGCTAAGAAAATGTATTTAACTTACCTAATTGACAAAGATTTGGGCTCATAGTTGCTAAATGTCCATCATCTTTAAAGGATACTGAACATGAAGCAAAGAAACCAATCTACTCTGCTTCCACCAACCAGTTGTGAATCCTGCTGTAATCATTTTTTTTTTACTCCAATTGAAATACAAACTTGATACTTTTCATAGTGAAAACGACTTCAAATCTTAACTTTACCTACTCTGCCACAAAAGGAAAGAGACATTCAGAATTCAAAATGTTCATCTACTATCAAAATTAAGTTTATAGGTGCTTATTTTAAACAATTGAATTGTACACTGATAATTTTGATTAATATGAAGGAACATAATGTATCTCTTATTTTTTCAATTTTATTTTGAGAGAGTGAAACAATTAATGTTTTAAATGTAAAATAATAAACACTCAAGTCAATTACTGATCGATATACAGATAACTTGGTTTTAGCTGGTGGAAATTTAATCCCATATCGAAAAGATGAAAAGGTGAAGCAAAAGGCATAGAAGTATAAATTAAAAGCATATTCCTACATCAAAACGTACATATCTGAACGGGGTCAATTGGTGATCATGTAGATCCTATGGCCTAGGTTATTAACCTCCATTGCACTTGATTGAGAGGGGCGCTGGCCTAAGATCTCCCCCAGTTGGGAGAGCCTATGACATAATTTGTGGCTTTGGGGGGTGCGTTCGTGCGGCCCCTAACCAAGTAAATTCTAAAATATGTAGGGTTGATGATGGCTACCGTGGAGCAGTTCCTATGTATTCAATTTTAGATATTTAAAATTTTTTATAAAAATTTTTAAAAATTATAATTTAATAGTATTTCATATAATGAATCTAATAATATATTTTTTATATTAAATAAAAATCAAATAGACAGTTAAAAATACATTATAAATTTTATATATTATATTTAACGGTTTAGATTTAATGTATTTATAATATATTTTTAACTGTCCATTTGATTTTTATTTAGTATAAAAAATATATTATTAAATTTATTATATGAAATACTATCAAATTAGAATTTTTAAAAAATTTTATAAAAATTTCTATATATTTAAAATTAAACACATAAAGAGTTACTGTGTAACACAGTAGTCATCCTCCACCCAATTATATTGGCTTGTTTAATAAGTGTAGCACTTATGGGCTTTTTGGACTTGTTTCATCTCATTACATTTGGACTTTTCGTAACTAGAACTAGATATAACCAAACCCAAAAAATTGTTGATTGGGTTCAAATAAAATCCTTTGAGCTCGATTGATTGGAAAATATCACGGGTCAACTGTCCTTATAGTACAATAAAAGCTAAAAGCTATCGTACATTAAATGCGTTGTGTTTATTTCAAAATAAGGCGGCATGCGTTGGTCATCCATATAAATTCTGTGCATGCAATAGGAATCATGTTCTGTGGCTTTGGTTTTGACATTATATTAAGCAATGGATATAATATACTATATCTTTGAAATAAAACCTCAACTTTAAATTATATTATCCAATGTCAGTATATCAATCAATGCCTTGTTATATCTGACTATAGTTTTGGGTGGGTTGGTGGATTTGTGACTTTTAATTGAGTAAAAGAGAACAAGCATTTTACTTTCATGGGATTTGGGGTTTGTATGTTGCTTAGATTTAGAAATTTGAAGTTTAAGAATCACCACTCTTCTTCTGTATACTTGGAACTTAAAAATGAACAATTGGACACATGCTAGTCTTGTTGAACATGGAATGCCGACTATGAATTATTGACTGAAGAAAGAAATGCGAAGCACAGAAAATGAATTGAATTGACCAATTAATTTTAATAAATTTTCCAAAAATAATGCAGGTTTACTTGCACTTATTTTAGTCAATTTGTACTGCAGTCAATTTATTTTCAGAAGAAAACACCCATTCTATTCGAAAATGTTGAGCTTAAGCATCAATATTATGAGAAATAAAACATCAGTCACTATAAAAAAAAAGCTCAAAGTCCAATTTGACTTTTCTAATTTTGAAATAGAACCGAATAAACCTCTCAAATACTTTTTTTGGCTAATATTAATCTAATATTTCTTATTTCATTATCGTTCAAGTTATAAATTTAGAGTGCACCGTAACCTTTTCATTTTAATAATTTAAAATATATTATAAAATTAATCTGAATTATCTATTTTATTTTATATTTTATTTTTGATCTCATTTTTATCTTTATTCATCACATCAATTTAGTTTTTTAAAGTGTTTTAGTAGTCAATATATTTTTATAAATGATGGGATATATTAAACAAAATTATGAGATAAAAATTATGATATAAAATAAGATAGATGGTTTCGAATTATTATAAAATAGAGATAATATTATTAGATTATATAATAATAATATAATTACAAGAGTAATCACTATCGCCTAAAATTTAATTCTTATTTACGGGGGCTTTAATCCCAGCAAAAGGACAGGACACCACTTTAGTTCTGGTGAAAGAAAGCATTTGTGACGGAATATCATCCGAAAAAACACAAGTAAAATCCCAGTTCTCATTGAGAGCAAGACGCCAATGAATTAATGGCATTTAAAATATAAAAACCAAAAAGACCCATTTTAGTTTTGGTTGAAACAAAAACACTTGAGATTCCGAGATTGGATACCAATAATAAGAACACAAAAACTGAAATAAACCCAGTTCAATTATAGTAAAAAGTCAAAACAAAGGCATACATTTGCGATTGAATATTAATCCAAAAGAAAAAAAGCCGAAAGCCAAAACACACGCACTTCAAGTCTAATTGAAATAAAGGGATAGTGAGGAAAAAATGGAAAATTGCAAGAGTAATCTTTTTTTTTGTTTAACACCAGATATTTCATCCCCGTCTTACTATTGATAGAACTATATTATATTTTGTATTTAATCAACATGAGATATTTATTATCTTAATATTTTTCTTTAAGTGATAATTTTTATTAAATCCGATTGACATTTCAAATCTATTATAAAAATTAGATTGATAAAATTGAATCCAACACGGATCTTTCTACAAGGTGAAATTGAGAACCCAATATGAGTCTTATGTGAGAAAAAATTAAAAGAAAAATTAAAATTTCAGCCCCAAATTATTATAGAATAAGGGTATAAATTATTTTTCATATGTATGGATCAATTAAGCTATGATATCATATTAGAAATATTGAAAACATATATAACCATGAGAGTATTAATTTTAAAAATTAACTATTAAAGTTAAAGAGTCCAATTATATATATATATATATATATAATTGGATTTTTTAACTTTAATAGTTAACTTTTGAGATTAACCATTCAATATTTTATATTAAATCTATGTGAAATATTTATTCATTTTCTCTCATAGTTAGAGGCATGACTATGCGAGAATTATGATTCACCCCTAAACTTCTCAAAATTAATTTTTATATTTATATATTTTTAAAAATATTACAATGGTCTCCAAAATTTAAAAATTTTTATTTTAGATTCTATATATGCCTTTTTAAATTTTTTAAATTTTGTTTATTACATGTATATTTCATAATTTTTTCTTCATATATATTGCA
Organism: Aleurites moluccanus; assembly: GCA_948193065.1. Lineage (NCBI taxonomy): Eukaryota > Viridiplantae > Streptophyta > Magnoliopsida > Malpighiales > Euphorbiaceae > Aleurites > Aleurites moluccanus. Next base: position 6,271 of record CANXYC011991738.1, on the reverse strand, counting down.
TTAAATTTTCTAAAATTTTATTTATTATAAATGTATTATTATATTTATATATAAATAAATATTTTATAATATAATAATAGTAGTAAAAATTTTAAACTTTTTTACATTGACTTTATAATTTTATTTTTTATTTTTTTATGACTGTTTTTAGTTGCTCCAAATTTTGAAGTCTAGTTCAATTTTCAGCATTTAAAGTTGTATTTGATACAATAAAAAAAAAGAATCTCAATTATATTTGAGCCTATGAAATTTAAAATTTTAATTCAGCTTCTTCTCACCGTCTTCACCTACTACAAGTGGTGATATGTTAATAGCTCTTTGTATTTGTATATACAAGAAAAATGATAATTATTGAATTTTAGGGTTTTGTTAGAAATTATCATTAGGTTGCTGTCAATCAAATAGATGTAAATCATAAACAAGACTAATTGCCAAAATCCCAAGTCCACAAATTTGGTTAAAAACTATATTCTATCATATACATCTGAGCTAATATTTGAATGCTTAGTCCAATACTAATTTTAGGAATGATTTAATAAAAATAAAAATAAAATAAAACATATTAATTATTTATAGCAACTAGCATATAATAGTTACAACTACATTGATATCTCAACTGCAGAAATTGACAAATTTTTCTTAAGAAGGAAAAAAAAAATGTATGCAAATTTGTTCTATTCCCTAGGAGAATACAAGCCAGTACCCAGAGTTTTATAAAGAGCAGTATCAGAAGATACAGCTCTTGATCTTAGTGACTGAATTCGTCGTCTATGTCTTCGACCCTTTTGGTTTTGGTGATGATCAGCTTTTATGTCCTTTTCTTCACAGTTTTTGTTTCCATCTTTTATCTCATCATGGCATTGATTTTGATCAATTTCTTTTTCTTTTTCTTTCTCTTGTTCATTATTTCTTTCACTAGGAATAACATACACAAAAGGTCCAATTGGTACGTCATTTAACTCCAATAGAGACTCTAAGGTCTTTACCACAGCACTCATAGTAGGCCTAGACTTGCAGTGATGGCTCAAGCATTGGTAAGCCAATGCAGCTGCTTTTCTAGCTCCTTCTGTTGAGTACTGTCCTTCTAATCTTGGATCCATTATCAGGTCAAGTTTATGATGATCCCTTAACAAAGGTCTTGCCCATTTTACAAGGTTTTGTTCTCTAGATGGACGGTTCTTTTCAACGGATCTTCTACCTGTTAATAGCTCTAAAAGTACCACTCCAAAACTGAATACATCACTCATAGTTGTTAAGTGACCTGGAAAAATTAATTAATGTAATTAATCTTAGTAATTATTATATAAAATATTAAAAACCCATGATGTTAATTAGTGAAATTTATTAGTTAAACTTGCATTACCAGTCATTAAATATTCAGGAGCTGCATAGCCTTCAGTGCCCATTATACGAGTTGTAATGTGTGTATCATCTCCTTGTGGACCATCTGTTGCTAACCCAAAATCTGAAAGCTTTGCATTATAGTCCTGAAACAAAATAAATAAAAAGATTGAGATCTTAGATTATTTGTTTGTTTTGTTTTCTAACAGAACCTATTTAGACACTGTTGTTCAGCTGATTTAAAACTTCCGTAACATGTAAAATTCACTTTGAATACAAATTTCAATGACATTCAGCAGCAATTCAAACGAAAATACCGAACAGACTCGCTGAACATTTTGGCGAATACACAAAAATAAGACACAGCAAAAATGATTACCGAGTCTAAAAGGACATTAGAAGCCTTAAGATCGCGGTATATGACTGGTTTTTCTTCTTCATGGAGAAAAGCCAGTCCTTTTGCTGCTCCAATTGCAATTTTTAGTCTTGTTAACCAAGGCAAGGCTTCATAGTACTCTGCATTAATCAAGAAAATCAAGAACATAAATTTCTGACCAAATTAGAATGAAGAAACACTTCCGCTATAATTTTCTTTCGAGAACTTGAATTCCAAGATTCAGAATCTTGTTTAGAATTCATACTTTTAAATAATTGGGTCTCTAAATTGCCTCTCTCCATATATTCATAGACTAAAAGCCTATGCTCATCCTCGCAGCAGTAGCCAATCAAATTTACAAGATGGGGATGCTTTAATTGCCCAAGAAAGATCACTTCAGCCTAAAAAAAAAATTGAAATAAACTTATTGTTAGTACTTTGATTAGTACAAATTCTTGAAACTGACTCTGCTTGATTAATTACTTACCAGCCACTCTCTATGACCTTGAGAACCATCTAAATCCAAAACCTTGACAGCCACAGGCTGAGCATTTAAACCAGGCCTAAGCTTATCAGGAATAAACCCTTTGTGAACAGTTCCAAATCCACCTTCACCAAGAAAATTACTTTTGGAGAATTGATGGGTTAATTTTTCTAACTCTTTGAGAGTAAAAACATTGAGATTAAAGATAGAACTTGATAAATCACTAACTGATAATGGTGAACCTGGGTAACTCAAGTCAGAAAGGGACAATCTTCTTGAAGTAATTTGATTACAAACTTGAATTCTTGGTGCTGAAAATGGTTTCTCAATTTTGAAACAAGAAGAGAAAAATAATTTGAAAGTGAACTTCTCAGAAGCCATTTTCTATAGAAAAACAACTGCAATGCATATGCTATTGCTAGTCTTCTAGCACCAGTCCATTAATATATATAGAGAGAGAGAGAGAGGGAGAGAGTGTTGAGCCCGTGTAAAATGTTGGCTCCATTTAATGAGAAAAGGAAAGGAAGAAAAGAGGGTTGGTAGTTAAAATGTGTGCTATTCTCAAGAATTTAAATAATTATAAAAAAAGGTAATTAACCAATCACCGGTTTTTCCTTGTACGAAAAATATTCATTGGTTAAGTACAAGGAAATCTTCTGACTCTACAATAAATTATTAATTATATATATAAATAAATAAACTGTTCAAAGAAAATTAAATGAAGTGAAATAAAAAAATTATAAATATAATTATTTAAATTTATAATAATTTTTATAGTCCTATTTTAATAAAATATATAACATATGTATAATATTAGTAAATTATTAATTTATAATATTAATGAGACTATATAATTATATAAGAATTTTTTAAAAAATATTATCTTATTAATTTATCGAAATTATTAATTTAATTTATTAATTCAAATCGAGATCGTAAAAAATATTATATAATAAAAATTATTAATTTATCAAATATTAATTTATATAAATTTTACTGTATTACATTTAAAATGGTTCATAGCCTCAAATATATGAAAAGATTAGTAAATATTTAATATAATCACTACCATTTTATTTTTTCTTCATACACTTATTTTTTAAAATAAACTTATATATTTTTATGTATTAATTACTAGTTAAAAGGTACTTATTAACCAAACCCTTGTTTTATAATATATTTTTGTACGAGGATCATTAATTAAGGCTCCAGGGGCTAAATGATGAAATTTCTTGTAGGTTCATTTGCTGGTCTCTGCAATTGAAATTGAAAATGAAAATGAAGAGTCATACATTACTTTTTACAAGTTTAGCCTCCTTAGATGGGAAAATATGAATGCATTTCTATTTGTATTTTTTTTATTTTGGCTTTGTTTTATCCTCCATATGTGTGAAGCCAGAGTGTGGTAAGCACATGTCTTGCTTTCTTATTTTTTCAACCCATCGTTTTGTTGATTATAGCACTTCTCGGATACATGTTAAAATTATTGGTTTTCTTTTAACTTTTGCAAGCCTCTAAGCCAGTCGAGCAGAGTCGAGTTGTTAGTAATTGATAGTTTTTTTTTTCCGTATATTTGAATTTGATTTTAATTTTTCACAAGTTTTAAATTTTAGCTTAATTTGATTTTTTTAAAAACTGATATATTTGAACTGTAAACGAGTTATTTCAAATTTTTACTAACTCGAGTTGAATTAGATTATTTTTTTAAATTTAAAATTTAAATTTAAATTTGTTATATATTTTAAATTTTAATTCAAACTCAACTCATTTAAAAATTAATATATTTACTTGATTCCACAGTCAAATTCATTTTTAATATATATAAGAGGAATTGAAGCTTGAGTTTGTTAAGCTCTATTAACTCATAAACAAGCTTCATTAATAAGAATAGCAAACTAATAAAGATCAATAATAACCCCTAAACCTATGTATTTTTCTGGTATTCCTTTTATTATTTTATTGTCACAACTATTTTTTTTTGGCCTTATATTTAAAATATCATAAATTCTTATTAAACTATATTCAAATCGAATCGATTTATAAAAAAATAAAATTCTCCCTATTACTAAAAATTTTATTCACATGATACAAAACCACTACTATTCCTCTCAATACAAAACCATTGATTAAAGTACTTGTGCTATTTGCACCGCTTCCAAGCACCATTGTACTTGCACGAGGAAAAGGGGGAAAAATCAATATGTCAATATTCTAAGTAAAGCTTGTACAATTTCATAAAAAAAAAAAGCCAAGTTGTCGGTCACATTTTAACTCTATAATTTTATTTTTTTAATTTTATGTCCATAATTTTTATTTTTTTTCATATTTTCTCCCTAAACTTTTGTTTTTATCTCTCTAACTCTAAGTTTTTTTATAATTAAATTTTTATATTTATATATAATTCTATATAAAATTAATATTATGAATTTTCATCGGTCACTTTAAAAGAAAAAAAAAATAATTTTGAGGTGGCAATGGAATTTGTATTTCAATTGTGTGGATTCAATTGTCAATTGACCAGGACAACAAAAAATTGTTGACAAAAAGCTTAAAAAAGACAAGGGAAGTAAAAACTGAGTAGAGGTTTTAATGATTCCAGAAGATAAAGGGATGTAAAGTCCATTAGAGGCTTTGATTCCAAATCTATTAAATTGACAAATCTAAGCAAAATAAATATTATCATTACAATTAGATTTCAATATTATATCATTAAAAACAATAATATATTATATAATAAATCATTCTAAATTTCTATATAATTTATTTAATAATATTTTGAACAAAATAAAACAAATTTCTTATAAATCTTCTCTTATGATTAATTTCTTGGAAATTAACCTAATCTTTTTTTTTTCCTACCCCAAATCAACATCAATTCTACTACCTCTCAAATAAAGTTTTAATTTCTATAGCCAACTTTTATTGGTCATCACCAATAAATTTTTTAGGTATAATAGCAATTACAAAAGGATATTAAATTAAATAATGAGAATGTTGGTTTTAAAGTCCACTGGTGGGCCTATAGGGAACTCTATTCTAAACCTCAAAAATCATTTTATATAAAATCTTTATAAATTAATACTCGATAAATTAATAATATATATAATATAATAATTTTTTATAATCTTGATTTGAGTTAATAGATTAAATTAATATTTAATTAATTAATAAAATTTACTGTATTAAAATGTTAAAAAGTCCTTTGCAATTGTCCAATAATTAAACAATATTCTCTTTTTAATCAATAACCTTAGATGATGATTTATTCATCATTCTAATTTCCTAAAAAAATGGATTTCTAAATTTAAGAAATCATATTTTAAATTTATTTTTTAATAATTAAGCATATAAGTGAATTTTTATTCAGATACACTCTCATTTTCATCAAATTATATTTTTAATTAAAGTATTTATTAATCTAAAAATAAAAATAAAATTATATCTGATATGATAAAAATATTATATCAGCTTCGATGATCAGAGTTTTGACTTGAATTCAATAATGTAAAATTTATTAAAATTAAAAATTTTGTGATTCAATTTATTAAAATTAAAATATTTTGAAAAATTTATAATTCTTGAAAGTTCATAATTTTTTTTTAATTAACCCTATTTTCTAGTTCTTATATATTACTAAGAAATTTCCTTCAACATTAATTACATTCATAATGTTTTATATAATATTTTTGGGGCATATTAATATAAAGAGACACAATTGGCATGAAATTCAAACGTTAATTCTTCCTTAACGGGTTATAAGAAAAAGGAAATTAAGTTTATTTTATCCTTTTCTCAAGTTTTTCTAAATTATTCTAATCAAAGTTTTCTTCTGATGCTAACTTTAGGTGACAAAAAAACCCTACCGTTGATTTTCACCATTCTTCCATATTCCACCTCTATTATTTTGTTTGTTAATGATAATTCTATATCTAAGCATGATGTAATAATACCATATGTCGGAAAAGCAAATTATAATGATGGGTTTTTGACAAATACATGCTAAAGACTGAGAAATTAAAAAAAGTTTTTTTTTTTTTTTTTTTTTTTTTTTTTTTTTTTTTTTTTTTTTT
>CANXYC011990659.1:0-92060 GCA_948193065.1 Aleurites moluccanus | reverse complement strand
TTTTTCTTAAAATGACGGGCCGTCCCCCGGAACGCACTTCAATACCCTTAGACAATTTTCATTTTTAAATTTTCCCCTCCCCCCCCCCCCCCCCCCCGATAATAATTGAAGAATGCAAACAAGTCCATTTAGAACCGAATTTAGAAGGACGAAGTAGACAAAATTTAGAATTATCAATGTGATCGGTTAAATAGAAGAAAGTGAAGATCTGGTGGATCAATATTTGAAAGTGAAGCCCCTAACACAATCACTATAATGAGGCAAAGACCTAGAAGAAGGTGTTGAGGTGATAAGAATGAGCTTGGGGAAATAGGACATGAGACAGATTTATAACATCCATAGGGGGTCCAAGACCGAACCAAAAGATGATGGCTCGCCTCCAAAAGGAAAGAGTGGATGGATCTATAAATGTGTGCTAGGAAGTAAGGACCGAATGCTTATTTTTTTGCCTTGGGCAAGAGCCACAACTAGCTTTAAATGCTCTATGGTAAACTTGACCGAAGCTGTACAAAAGACAAATTTGCACAACTAATACAAAAGAAAGGTTATGTGTTCTTGATACCTCCGTGTAGGATCTAAAGGCCAATTGAGGCTAAGAAAATTGTTATAGTTACAATCGTTCTTGCTGAAAGAAATATTGAGATCAACCATATCTATTTCTAAAGAAGTATCTATGGCATCGCCAGATAGAGGAATACCAATAGGATAGTCAGATCAAGCAAAGTAACAGACATAGCTTCGAACCTAAAAGTGAAAATATTGGCTCGGACTGACTAAAATAATAATGCAGGGAAAAACAATTGTTTATAAAATGGGATTCAATCAATGATAAAATTTAAAAGATCCTTTATCCCGAGGGACCGCCACTCATCAAAAAAGGTCGATGCCAAATATTGGTGCCATGCCAGAAAATCAACAGGCATGGTTGGCCAAGATGAGGGAGACTTAGTTTGGGTCCATAAGTGCATATAATTTTTTCGGTTGAACCTAGGAACTGAGTGTTTACCATACAAAAGTGTTCAAACTTGCTACCCCTGTCAGTAAGAATCGGCCCCAAGACATAACTGTTATTAAAGGGGATGAGTACCTAAAGATTAATGGGATCGACTGATCTAGCTGAAGCATTGAAAGTAACCCTTGGGATTCCAACTTCGATTCGCTTTGACTTCATTATCGTTGACCAATTCAAACAAATATAAAATGGGTGAATCACAAAACAAAGAAGATCAAATAGAAGAAAAGTTTGAATACTTACTTGAACGCTGAAAAACACAATAAAATTGAACAAAATTTCGGAGTAATTTGCAAAGAGAATAATTTTACTTGGAGAGCAAAAGTAAAAAATGAATAGAGGTGAAATCACACTTTTGTAAAAGCATCCAAGGTAATCGAACACCGGCCAAAAAATAAGGATTGCGCCTTAGAAAGTGAGCCAATTAAGATAAAAAAGCCTAAGAAATATCCCATAGAGTCAAAAGTTATCAAGACAAAATGCATTATTTTGAAACTAAAAATAATTTGACTGTTGCTAATAATCAACCTTGATTTGACTCAAACGCGGACATGATCTCCAAAACCAAGTAAAAAGGTCGTTAGGATGTTGATCACATCATCAGATCGTGCCCCACAATTGCTCACCATTTATTTGTCAGTTCACTATAAATAAATCACGATAGTTCATTTTTTGGGCTCTCGACACACAGACACAAAGATTGACAATTTTCTTACTCTAACAATTTTTTTTGAGTTGACGGTTCGGCCTATATACTCAACTTTTAATTAACAACTTGGACAATTTACATATCAAATCCACTGAAAAAGTAAAGTTGACAGTTCCAACCTATATACCAAGCATTCATATTACTTTATTTATACTCAAACCCTTAGTTTAAATTAATTAACAGTTTAATTATCTAAATATTAATCAGGTTGGGGTCCTTTCACTGTAATTATTAGTTTGTTAATGTTAATTGTAATTTGGTGAGCCATTAAACTGTATTAGGAGTCCATTAATAAAATAATAAAAAAAATTTATTCTTAATTTGATTAATTAATCTAGATTACTAGATTTTAGTGCAAACAACTTCATAAGCATTAACTCCAAAAAAATCAATTATGATGAATAACATAATTGATTTAATCTTATAATTAGTTAATTTCTAACAGTAGTCTCTTAATTTTTAGAGAAAGAAGTAAAATTCTTTTTTTTTTTTTTTTTTAAATATTAAGAATAAAGTCATTTTTAAAAATATTTAAATCACTTTTCAATATTTATTAAGAATTTTTTAAAAAATTTAGCTGGAGTTAGAGAATGCATTGCTGCCATTATTAAAATATGTTAATAAATAAATGGATGATTGGGCAAATAGAATTCCAGGTGAATTGGGATTTTGGGCTGGGCAATACTGGCCAATAGGATTGATCCATTAAAACATTTTTAAGTACAGTAGAAGTCAATATTGTCCAAACCCATTTGGAAAATGACTTGGATAAGTATGATAAAATCATATCTCTTATTTTTTTATTTAATGATTTTTAAGAAATAGAAAAATAATAAAATATTTTAATTGATAAAAAGTAGCCAAAATATTTGGGGTACATCACTTTATTTAATAAAATTTTGAGATCTAGTTACTTTACTTGATATTATTTGCTTTGAAACATTTATTTTTATTGAAAATATTAATTTTAAATTTTAAATATGAATTTTATACATCAAATAATTGAGTTTTGTATATATATATATATATATATATATGGAATATTATTTTTGTTGTATTTTTTTATAATGATTTTTTTAATGAGTGTGTTAAGGATATTTATTAAAAATTAAAAATTTAGATAATATTAAATAAATAAATTTAAAAATAAAATAAATGAGTGAAAAGTGAGAATTCTAATCTATTAGTTAAGATACTAATAATTGTAACAAAATAAAACTCTATTAAAATATTTTCTTTTTTCTCATTCAACTCATTTTTATATTAATTTATTTATTTTTTTAATATAAATATTTTATAACTATGTTTTATTTAAAATAATTGCTCTTAACGAGTACTCTTAAGACACTCATCAAAAAAATTATTTTTATAATAATCAATAAATTAAAATTCAAATAAATTGTTCTTAATAGCTATTTGAATACTTTATCTGCCTTATGTTTTTAATGATATTTAATTATTCAATTAGAAATGGTAGTTTATATATATGTATATTATAAATTATAGAACTTTACTCACATTTGGCACCAAATATAATTATTTATTATGTTGTTATATGGTAAACTCTTAGGAAGAATTTACCTATATATTTAGATTTTAGAATTGCATGTTTGAGATGGAAAGTTAGATTTTAAAATTCTTAAATAATTGTATTAATGCAGAAAATTAAGAATTAAATTATAAATTATAGTATTTTATTTCAAAGAAATTCTAATAATGTATGAAAAAAAATCCTAATTTTATGATGTGTAAGTTGAGAGATTGTAAAGAAAAATTAGACATGAAGTAAGTTTAAATACAGATAAATATGATGATAATTATGCAAACCTAACGTGCCTTAGCTAGAGAACAACAGCCAACCTGTTTTTGTCTTAGTGCAATTATTTGAATCATTAAGATACATTAACTGAATATGTTTGCACTAATTGATGTTTGATATAAAATTTCCTTTTAGTATTATGGTTAAAATTCATTGTGACCACGTCCCAAAATCAACAGGGAAAGCTAACCTAGCACTCTTGTTAAACAAGTTGGAGATCATTAGCAGTTAAATGGAATTATCATAAATATATAATTTGTAACTCTTGATAAAAAATTTTAGAGAAATTTAAATTAAAAGGTTTAAACATTGTATAATTTTTATTATTTTTTTAATGCGTATTCAACGAAATTTTTTAATATAGCTGTTAATTTTTTAGTTTCTAATAGTTATATATATCTAACTGTTTGATTAGTGATAATTATTATTTGTTATGTAATTATTAGGTACTCAAATAATTGTTGTTTATAAAATTTTAATTTAAAGTTTTTTTTTTAAATTCATACTTATTTAAATAAAAAAATAAATTATTTTTTTAAAAATAATATTTAAATAAAAAATTATGATCATTAAATATATTAGCAGCTAATAATAAGTAATAATTTTATCAAATACTTATAATAATCAGCTATTAAATAATAGTCACCAGCTATTAACTATCAACAATAGGAAACATTTAACAGTTGCTATCAACAACTAAATCAAATATGCTCTTAATTATGATGGAGATTTATGTTTTGTTTTATGACATTGACACGCAGATAATTATTGGTAGATTTTGTGTCAATTAAGATGATATAGATGTAAATCTCATGCTTAATTATCAATGAGCTTTTATTAATCTTAAGCTAACTTTGTTGAGCTACCTACTTATCTATCAATTCTGGTATGTGAAATTGAAACACATTAAACACTAATTAATTAATTGTTTCTGCTTCTTGTCAAATTGAACTTAGGATGGACTTTTTGGTCATACAGATTAATTATGATCAACAAAATCATAGGAAATGAAATTTTAGAATTTGGTTCACAGTCGCATCTCTAATAGATGCTACTCAATTATATCACCTTCATTATATATATTACATAAATATAAATTTGAAGAGAAGATAATGTTAGAATTTGAATCTTATTTTATATTATTTAAATATTATTTCATCAAATTTTTATATATCTCAATATCTTTTAAAAGAAAAAGAATATTTAAATTTAAATCGATTCAGTTATGAATTATTAATTAATACATAATTAATGTATTATAAATCTAAACTTAATCTTATTAAAAAAATATTGACTCTCAAAATTGTATTCATTATTTAAAATGATTTAATTTGGCTCTATTTATTTTAGTTAGTATTAAAATTTTAATTAAATTATTTATTAATATGAAATTTGAACTTAAGTTAATTTAATTATTAATAAAACTCATAAATCATTTAAGTCGAATAATCTAAATTCGACTAAATTTTTTGCATAGTTTAATCTCAATTTCATTAAAATTGGGTTTAATTCAAATGTTTTGCTTGTCAAAACTAAGTAATTTACAAATAATATGAGTAATTTACAATTAAACTATTAATCAAATACAAGTGTAACATGAAACTAGACAGGGTTTTAATATTAGTTCCCATGGCAAGAGTTAGCTTTAAGACTTTAGTTGGTCTCCTCTCAATGCCTTTGGAATTCCTTTCCCATGATATGATTAAAGGCAATGGTGCCTTTGGAAGGAAACAACTTTAGTGAGAAGACTTATGGGTTGTCAAAATGAGGTAAGCCACTAAAGCCAACCTTATCCCTCTCTCTCTCTCTCTCTCTCTGCCTCTCATCTACAAATACAACACAAACAATCAAAGATAACCACATCTTTTTTTATTATGTTTCTTTAAAAATGAAAAATATAATTATCAACTTTCTTCTTCTAAACAATTTCCACCAAACATTAGTAATGGGTCCAGTTCCAGTCATGGATAATTTAATCAGTTCTAAAAATTTTGGTTTGAATTTTTTATTAGGCAACTTAACAAGTTGTATATATAAACAAAACATTTGAATCTCTCTACTTAATTAGTATAATTCTTTTTTTTTTTTTTTTAATTCGACTCTGATTGAAATTTGAATTAAAAAATTTTAGCTATGAATATAACTTTTATATAAAAATTTATTCGAATCTGATTAAAATTAAAATTTACAGTTTTGAAAATGATTTTAATATTATTAAATTAAAATTTTGTAAAATATAGTTACATATTAAAAATTTTCATAAGTGAAATGAAAATTACTATTAGAAATAAATGGGTGTAATTATGATTAATTTGTGTGGGAAACAAGCTATCTTCTTGATTAAGGATATTTTTCCACTGTGAGTTTGCAGTAATGTGGTCCTCAGTCCTCTGTTAATGAGCATATATACCAATTTCAGCAGGCAATTATCATTTAGAAGCCCAAGAACCCTTAGAGGCACATGTTATACTTCTGAAATCTGTTAAAAAACTATAGGCCTTTTTGGCTTCAGATTTTATGAGGGATTTTGTGATTAACATTAACATAATTTATCAATACTTAAAGTAATTTGTAATATTAAATAAAATTTAAAGATGGATTAAGTTGGTAAATTTATTTATTTATTTTTCATTTTATGACTATGATTCATTCTTAAAATTATACTATAAATTAATTTTTTTATTTATGAATTTTTTAGTTCTAATATAAATAATTTTCTTTTGATAGTATAAAAAAATAAATTTTATTACTTAAAAAAAATTTAATGTACATTTTATTTTTTATTCATTAATATTATTATCTAGTAGGCAAGAAAATAATTACTAGAAAGAAATAGAAGAATATAGACACTGATCTTTTCTTTTCTTTATAATTATTATTATTATTATTTTGCATAGGCAAGGGTACATGTCTCCATTGTTATACAATTTTTTTTTTTTAAGGATTTTATGTTATTAGAAGAAATCGGGATATTAATAATAAGTGTTAGCGGGAAAAATATTTTTTTTTATAAAATATTATATTTATTTTTAATAAATTACATAACGAATTAATAAAAATAAAACTCAAACACGATACCTCTCTCTCAATGAGTTTTGCTCTTATCACCAAGCTAAGCCTTCGGTTGTTTCCATCGTTATACATTCATGAAGCATCATGTGTAAGGTGCATATACCAGAAAAGCTAAGAAAAAGTGGTCACATTAAGAAATACATCAAAATATGAGGGCAATCAAGAACTTCAACTTTTTTTTTCAATTTTTTTAGTATTGAAAAGCGAAAATTTAACATTAATATTATTTAAATTACAAATCATTCACTCTCAAAATAGTCTTAATAGTTAGAATACTATATCAATTACTCATGAATTCAAAAATAGTTAGAATAATATATCAATTACTCATGAATTCAAACTTGCTTCCATCTAAAATCCCATTTTTTAATTATATTAATTAGTTAATTAATTAATAAATACAATGACACACTTCAAGATTAAAATGATAACCTAAAAAATTAAGAAAAATCAAGCTGAAATAATTTGGTGTAACCTCTTCATCAATCATCATCTAAATAACCCTCCTAACTTCTAATAATATATAGAAGGAATGGCATAAATATACATAACAAACATCGAAAATGATAACTTGAAATAAAGAAAGATCAAATTTATATAAAGTGGTTACTCTTCCTTTCGACTGTAATATCTCAATCAACAAAAGAAAAAATAATTAATTTTATAATATAATAAAAAATTATTAAAAAGAAACCCATATATGATTAATCATGAAAAGCCTTGGATTTGTTGGATATCACATACAACCAAATTAAACTCACCAAAGCTATCAAAATTCAAAGCCATACCCACCAAGAAAAGCCATGGACGAAATAGAGAAGAAGCAGAAGAAGCAAAATAATAGTAATAAGAAGCAAAAACATCAACACCCAAATGACCAAAACACAAAACCCATATCAGATTTTTCTTTCAAGCCAAGTTCAGAAGTGAAAGGTCTTCGTTTTGGTGGGCAATTTATTGTAAAATCTTTCACTATCCGGCGAGCAAGGCCACTTGAGCTTTTAAAAATTCTTGCTTATCCACCTACAAATAAAAACAGCAATAGCAATAGCAATAGCAAAATACCTTTTCCTTCAACAACAGCTTTCTTGCCTACAAATTTCACTATCTTAGCCCACCAAGCTTGGCATACTCTAACACTTGGTCTTGGTACCAAGAAATCTAAAATTTTAGTTTTTGTTTTTGAATCTGAGTCTTTGAAATTGGGTATTGATAGAATCTGGCCACCTGAAATTCCTCTTGGGGAAGTGAACAAGAAGCTAATTAGAGGCTTAAATGGGTATGAAATGGCAAGATTTAAGTTCAGAAAAGGGTGTATTACTTTTTATGTTTATGCTGTTAGAAGAATTGGGAATTTGGGTTTTTCTTGTGCAGAGGATTTAAGGACAATCTTGCAATCTGTTGTTTCTCTTAATGATTTCTTGGATCATACTGCTATGCTTGCTATGCCTCACCAGAGAAGTATCAATTATCAAGCACAAGCTTCTGCAGTTGCTATGGCTCATTAGTCATTTTAATTTTATTTTTTTTCTTTAATTAACACTATCATTTTAGGCCTTTTTTATTAATCTTTTGGTTGATTTTATTTTATTTTTCTTATTAATTTTTTTTTCTTCTAATGATGGGTTGGTTGGGTTATTGGTTTATTTGTTGGGGAATTAGTGTATGTTTTCTTTTCATTTTAAAAAGAAAAATTGTATTCTAATATGAATAAACTTGTAGTTTCTTAATTTCACAGTGAATTTTGTGTTCTTATCTGCAATTTTTTTTTGTTCTTACTGTCTTCAACTGTAAGTTGCTGTGGATATGAATTGGCATTGGTTACTGGAAATTCTGCAAATAGAGGTATGCAGTATTTTCTGTACTTACTATATATATATATATATATATACTCTTTATCTTCAAGAATATTTGCAGAAATTAATTATTTCTTTCTACCATTTTGTCCTATTATTTAATATGGAAAAAATGTAATTAATTAAAAATATTTAATAATTGATGTTAGATTTAAATTTTATTTTCTAAATAATTTCTAAATATTGTTAATATATCTATAACCATAGTTGAATCATGGCCTTCCCTTAATCATCTTACATATTATGTTATAGTTCATAGAACAAAAAAATAATTATAGCCTCTTCTCTGCATAATATATTATTATTATATAAATTTGGATGTTTATGACTGTTTGATCTTAATATCAGAATATCAGTATGGGCTGTGCAGTTTGTCAAAAAATTTCCTCACTCCAACACTGTTGTTTTCTTGTAAATTGTGTTAAGATCTGACCTGTGAACCCCAAATGTTGAAACTATACTTGCAACTCTTTAATTGGAATTGAAATTGGAACACACTGTTTTAGTATTATAATAATACTTGTGAATTTGTCATCTTGTTAAAAAATTTCTTGATAATTTCAAAGATTATTTTCCCCTAGGAAAAGTACATAACAGAAAGAGTTAATACTTCATGCTTGTTAATTAAACCATAATTTATTGTTAAATGAATATTGCTTAAAACTCAATCTTGCTCAAAATTAGTTTATGATAAGTCAATTATATAACCACTTCATTAAAGTTCCAAAATTTAATCAAACAAGTGGTTGAAAAAAGGAAATTAAAGGAAATGCAAAAAGGATGACTAATTGCTATAATTGGACAAAGAGGGTTAAGTTTCTGATAGAGAGAAAATGGAATATTGAGATTAGTCATTGTTATAGAGAAATAAACAAATATTATTTATTTGACTGATTAGCGAAGAAAGCTAGAAGTATAAGTTTTTCTAAAATTGAAGTTATTTACTAGAATCTTCATGAGTTTATGATTGATGATAGTATGGGATATTGGTCAATTTGGAATATATTTTTCTAATAATGTATTTTAGCGATTAGCTCTCATTTTGTAAAAAAATAAAAAACGATTAAAATTTAAACTTAAAATTTTTTAGTTAATTTAGAGACGACTACAATATCGTTAATTTGAACATGAAATTTTTTAACTAATTTAATTTGAACATGAAATTTTTTAACTAATTTAAATACGACTCGAGTACTATTACATCCAAAATTTATTTGTAAAATAATTTATGTTTTTTATTCTACTTATTTTATCAAAATTTTTAAAGAGGAGAGACTATTAAGAATAAAAATCTTGATACAATCAAGAACTGAATTACTAGAGAGAGATTAATTGAAGGAAGACAAAAAGTGGTTAATTGGCATGATCATGATTCAAAGCAGAAATTGGGGTAGGGTTAAGGGGGCAATTTCTCCAGCTCTAATAAAGCTTTATGGTCTAGAAAAGTGAAGAAAAAGAAAAAATCTTTTACTTTATCACATTCCTTGTTTGTGGCTTTAATCATGGCTTGAGAAGGTCCCTCCCATCTTCAACAACCTTTTCCGCAAGAATCATGGATGTCTCTTTAATTTCCTTCTGCTATATACAAACTTGAATAAAGAATATTGTTCAGTATATACAGCAATTTACCATTGCTTTGTGTGGGTTGGATTAATCATGAGTTACCCATACTCTCCGTTTGGTTTGTTATATTATTCATTATAAGTTGTCATATATAATTAATATATATGATATAATATAATTTCTATAAATTAATACTCGGTAAATTAATAATTTTTATTATATAATAATTTTATATAATTTTAATTTGAATTAATAAATTAAATTAATAATTTTTATAAATTAATAAAATAATATTTTTTAAATTTTTTTTGTATAATTATATGGTCATATTCATTATTATAAATTAATAATTTATTAACATTATATATATAATATATTATAATATTTTATTAAAATATGACTCTAAACACTATTTTAAATTTAAATAATTATACTTATATTTTTTTATTTTATTTAATCCATATTTAATTTATCACATATTTTTTTATTCGATTCATTTAATTTATATTCAATTAATCATATTTTTTTATCAGTTTCAATTAATTTATATTCATTTGATCACATATCGTGTATTAATTTATTTCGTTTTGAATTGATTATGATGTTGATAAAATACAATGAGTTTTTAATTAATTAAATATATATTTATTAAATTATAAATATTTTCTTTAAATGAACAAATTATTTATTTATTCATTAATTAATATTTTTAATTAATAAAAATTACGAGTTGTGCGATATTAATTTATAAACATTATATTGTATGATCATAGTATTACTTGTACTTTTTAGGGGTTTTTTTTTAACATCTTTTAAAGGATTTAAGTTAAAGATTATGTGAACTATTTATTATTTTGATTGATGTCTAATTATTTTGATTGATTACCGATGAATTATATTGTTGTTTAACTGTAATTACTTTTAATAAATTTGTCGAAATTATTAAGATTATTTGAATTATTATTATTATTATTGAAGGTGATAGTGATTATTAATGTTGTTAATTCTTCCATGTATTTGATTATTTATTTTATACAAACAAGATTATTAATATTTACATCAACTTATTATTCTCCTAATATCTAATATCGACAGTTTATTAATCTTATTACTTCTAAATTAACATATTAATTATATTTTGACGTTCTATGATTCTAATTATATATAGTTATCCACCTTCTAATTAATTATTTGTGAAATATCAGGATTCAACTTTTATATATATATATATATATATATATGGATTATATTGAGGCAAGAGGGTACATGTCTTTTAATTTTTTTAAATTTTTAATGTAAAATTATTATTTAGTCTATAAATTTTATAAAATTAATAAAATAATTATTTTATTTTAAAAATTAATTTTTTAATTCCTAATAAAGTATTATTTAATTTATTTTTCTTTATTTTTTTACCTCCTTAATATATATATATATATACACACACACACGAGAAAATGTTACTTATTATTATTATTATTATTTTACGAATCAAAGGCCACTGCTAATTAATTAGAATTAACATCATGAAGACGAAGGATGCAATTAATTAGAATATGTTATTTTTCAAATTTCATCATCATAACACCATCTCAAAATCTTGACTTAATAGCTATGAAATGTAACAACCAAAGTAAATAATAAGTTACTTAGATATCACATCAATTAAAGCTTGATTTACACTTGGAGTTGGATTCTGGGAATTAGTATTTAAGAGATAAATTATGTAAATATATGAGTGTGGAATGCAACTTTGAAGCAATTGGAATTTTCATTTATATTGTGTGTTTTATTTTTTATTTTTTTATATATTATATTATTATTTTTTAAATTATTTTGAAATTAATATTTTTTTTATAAAGAAGGTGATATATAAAAAAGAATATGAGATATAAAATAGAATACACAATGAAATAGAAAATTCAAACACTTTAAAGTAATCTAAACAAAAAAATAATTTTTATAAATATATAAATTAATTTGAAAATATTTTTAATCAATTAAAAATAAATAATTACTTTGAGATTTATTTATGTATTTTATTACATTATATTAAAAGATTCTTATATTTTTTAAATTATATTAAAAAAAATTTATATTTTGGTTTCGTTAAAATTTGAAAACAAAAATCTATAATAATTTTCATTTTCATTTAGGTGTTACCACTCTCAACCACACCAAAATTTTTATTTTTATAATTATCACCCCTCCAAATTTAATAATATATAATATAAATTAATTAAACCCATTCAAAATATAAATTAATTAAATCCAAACTTTTAACCTCTTTGTATCAATATGATGATACAAATTCCCAAATATAACATCCAACCTCGAAAATTCCTTGGTCAAAGTTAAAAGAAAACTGAGACGACAAACCCTCTTTACCACAACCATTGCAGCTTTAAGCTCTTTCTGGTTTTTTGCCTCACGATTTGGAAATGGAAGGTTCGACCAACGAATAAATAAAAATGAAAAATTAGAAGGAAATTAAAAATGAATATTTTGATTACAGGAAAGAAGAATAATCAAGTGGAGTGACCTTACAGCAAAGAATCGAGTAAGTTGAAAAGTGTAGACGTACTTGATGAGGTCCAATTGAGAACACAAGTGATCTCGCCATCCTCGATTTGCTGGAGTACATGGAGCCAGAATTCCCGGGTATAGAGGAAGCATCCGACCTTGGAGAGATTGAGATATGGATTCTGCCTAGAAAGTGATTTGCTGTGATTTGTAAAAATTTTATTGAATTTTAGGGTTTGGTTGAGTTGTTTGTAAAAGGAAGAGAGGAGGGATATTTTAGGATTTTTTAATAAATATTTTAATGAAAAATTAATTTTTAGATTATTGACGGAAAAAAAATAAACCAAAAAATTTTGTAATTTAATAAAAATAAAATTCATAAATTTTTTAATATAATTTTAAAAATATATAAATATTTAATATAATATGATAAAATATAAAAATATCATAATAATTATTTTCATTAAAAAAAAAAACTTGATTTATACACATGGAAAACCCTAATTAAGGATTATATATAAAATCAACGTTATATTTGACGAATTTCTTGTCAACTACAAAACAAACAAACGGTCAAAGTGATAATTCATGGCTCAATTATATATGCCAAACCAATTTTTTATATTTTTTCATAAAAATAACGATAAAGAATCTGAATTGTAAAGGAAAACAGTTTAATAAATTTGTTAAAAAAGAGTTCAATGAGTCTATAATTATAAGAAAAATAAAAGAGTCGAATTCAACTAATCTTCTGTCATTGTTGAGCTGATTGGAATTAGAAATTCAGTCTTTTTCTTATGACATCAAGAACACGAACAAGAACCACACTATTAACCAATGCATTTTATATACCGATGGTGTATGCAACTCATGAAAATATTTGGTTTAGATTAAAAGTGTTTATAAACCGTTCAACCCGCTTAATTTAATTCAATTCATATTTAAATTCTGATTCATTCAGTATTGTGAATTGGATTAGTTCGAAACTTTTTAAATTTGTATTTTGTAGGTTGCGATGAATATTATATATATCAATCAATCTGTAAATCCAACCGAACTCGCATATATATTCCAAAATAAAAACTTAAATTAACTTGAATTTAATTCATTTACAATAAATTTATATGCACGTTAATATTAAATGTGTTATATATTAATAAATATAACCTAATTTTTGAGATTGTACTTGAATTTATTGGAAAACTCTCATTTCAGATATTTTACTTTTTATAAAAATATTGTCACATAAAAATTTATATAATTTTTAGTTCTTACATATTATTTAAAAAAAAAAATCATTTTCATTATTCTTTTTATAAGCCGAGAGAAAAAATATTCTTTAAAATATGTTTTAATTTAATAAAAAAAATTAGAATTATATTATTCTAAAAAAAAAATCATTATTCTTAAAAATTATAAATTAACAATGACTTTCTAAATTTTTTATGAAATATTTATATATTTTAATTTGATTAATTTAATTTTTAAAAATTATTTTATAATAAATAATAAAAGTAAAGTGCATATTTTATTAAATTTAAGAGATTATTTAATAATTTATTATTATTAAAATAAATGTCCGAACAATTCTTTTAAAATTTAAAATTTTAAAAAAATCTTATCTTTTTAAATATTATCTAACTCATGAAATATGATATATTGTATTAGACTTTCTCTTATTTTAAAAATAAATTATATCTTATTTGATTTTATATTATTATATTATTTAGATTTTTATTGAATATATTAGAATGTTTTAATTTTTTTAATAAAATAATAATTAATAAAAATATATAAGTTATAATAATATAAAATCACGCAATTTAATTTAATCTTATTCATAATTATAAATTAGATGAAAAAAAATTTAATTTATAAATTATAAATTAAATTAAATGTGATGATAAAATCACACCAATTCCGAACACTTCTAATTCAGTCTTATTTATACTCATTATTTGTCTTATGTAACAGCCTCCCATCAAGTGTGTTACAATAATGGTGGGTTGTTGCCACCAAAAGTGGAAAACGTGGTAGATGAAGTGATTGTATGGATCAAGCACATGGGTTAAAAATTCAGTTAAAATCCCCTACAAAAGTGGGATCACAATTGGCTACTTTCAAAAAATTTCCATTGACATGCAACCAAATGGTTCAATTTTAATTAGATTTATTATCTTAATAATTACTTAAAAATAAGCGAATAGTTGAAGTCCCATCTATGTTTACTTTCTTGTTATAAATATACCAAGTATATTAAATAAATAAAAAATATAATTAAGTGAAAATTCAATTTTTTAGATTTCAATACTTAATTTTTTAATTTAAATTAAATTTAAATTTTACATTGAAAAGGTAATTTTCTAACATACAAAGATATGTTTTTAAACTTATTAGATGATTAACTTAAATTTGAGTTTATAAATTAAGTAATTTAAATTATTTTACCACCTTAAATTATATAAATTTTGTTTTTTAAAAAAAAAAAACAGAAATAGAAGTGGACAAGCATTCACGATGCCGTTTTAGCCTCAGAAGCGGAAGAGGTCAATCAAGAACGACGCGGTTTTAACCTCAGAAGAGGAAGAGGACAAAGCAACCACGACGCCGTTTTAGCCTCAGAAGTAGAAGAGGTCAGACTTCTACGACGTCGTTTTTAACCGATACAGAATTAAAAAGTCATACGCCCACCGTGGGGCTCGAACCCACGACCACAAGGTTAAGAGCCTTGCGCTCTACCAACTGAGCTAGACGGGCTTGGTTGATAAGCTCCTACATCCAACAAATTTCTATGCATAACATTCAGAGTTTCGTAATTAATTAATTTTTTGTTGCGATATATTGGCAGAAACTAGAGAGAGGAACACAAAACAAAACGAAAATGGGGTTTCTATGGATGGTTGTAGAGCTTCTTGTAGCCTTAGTTACAGTAATAGCTTCTGCAATCATCTATGAAGCCTACAAGCGTAGACACAACAACACGTACTTACTCTTTCTGTTAACAAAATCGCTAATTTCATTATCATTATTCTGCTTTTTAAACTGTTGTTTCTGCTAATTTTTACTTATTTTCGTTGTTGTTTTGATAGGCACGTTGATGCTCCTGCTATATTTGAAGATCCGAATTCGTTGAAACAGGTGATAAGAAATTAATTGAAAATTGCGAATTAGTTTCGTTTACCTAATTTTATTTGTGATTAATTAATTTGTCTGAGAAAGTGAAAGAAAATTTTGTTTCAAAGAATTGTTATAATTAATTCCTTTAAGTAATATCATATCCAGGTTCCTTGCCCTCATATCCATGATCCGGCAGAGAAGTATATATCTTTGATTATACCTGCATTCAATGAAGAACATAGGCTTCCTGGAGCACTTGATGAAACCATGAAGTAGGTTGAAGCATATTCATTTTTAGTCTATTTTAGCTATCCTTTTGTTTCCATTTGGAGTATTGTAAAGAGAATTACAATATTAAAGCATGATTTTTATATCTTTGCTTTGTAGTTATCTTAAAAAACGTGCAGCAAAGGATAAATCATTTACTTATGAGGTATATTATTCTTCTAATTTTGGGAATCACTTGAGTTAATTTTCACTGCAAATGATGAATGATTGTGATATAATTGCAAGCATAAGATTACAGCTACTTAATTGACTATCACGAAGCTTGATTAACATTGTTTTCCTTTCTATCTTGTCACTTCAATATTATTGTGTATGGGAAAGAAGTGCAATTTACCTAAGAAGTGCTGAATGTATATTTTCAATTCCAAGATTTCCTATGGCAGCATTAATAAAATTATGTGTTTTATCAGGAAAGCTAATTGACTTTTGTATCTATCATGTGAAACTTTCCTGGAATAGGACATTGATGTAGTGTTTGAGCTGTAGCTTTGGCCAGTATTCTATATACCTGAGTCTGGTTTTTTTAACAGTTGACTCTGCATTCAATGTCCTAATTTCATATACAAACTATTTTACTTGAGACTCTTTTGTCATGCGTGATTAGTTGATACTTGAAAGCCTATTGGGGTGATTGCTAAACATTAATACGATAATAACTGTCACTATTCACTAGCTTTTCTTTTTGGACATCTCCTGCTACTGGGCTGCTTGGAATGTGCTTTCAGTGTGTTTGTGCTTACTTTACCATAAAATAGAGAAGCTCTTGTTTATGTACTTCATTTTTAGCAAAGATTTTCCTTTGTGAAAGCATTGTGCTTCTTTGGATACTGTTGCTCACTTCAACTCAGTGATCCTTCAAGATGCTGGCTCAGATTTCTACTTTCATGATATCGAAACCTACGAGATATTTATTAGGCTGAAAACCATTTAACTAGCATTGCTGTGATTAAAAAATGCTCACGTCTAAGGATGCTTGTAATTATGCAGGTACATGTAGGTAAATATTATTTCATATGAAAGCACCTAACATCAAAAGAGTGTTTTTTGCCTGTTGTGTTGTTACTGTTATGAATGATTGAGGATGTGGTGGATGTGCTTTTGTATGTGTCATTTTTCTTCAGCTGTACATTTTTTCAATGGACTAGTTATTAAACAGGTGGTGATCATTGATGATGGAAGTGCTGATGCAACAAAAAGAGTAGCATTTGGATTTGTGAAAAAGTATACAGTGGACAATGTAAGGGTAATCCTTCTCGGGAGAAATCATGGCAAGGGAGAAGCTATTCGAAAAGTGAGTATAATCCAAACCGTTATTTCTTTATATATATGTATGCATTGAAGAGCCCTCTTTTTCTCTGTTGGGCATGATGACAATCATTGAAGCTCTTTACCTTTGTGAAAGTATTGTAAAACAGGGCATGCTTCATTCACGTGGTGAGCTACTTTTAATGCTGGATGCTGATGGAGCAACAAAGGTTAATGATCTGGAGAAGCTTGAAAATCAGGTTTGTATAGAGTAATCAGCAGACTACAGGGATAATGTTGCAATCTGCATAAAATGTTCAGCTATTTTGAAAATTTCATATCAAAGTCTATGTAAAAGAAAAACTGTTATTTGGGTTAATTGATGTTTTCCTGTCAGATTCATGCAGTTGCAAAAAAGGAGTTAAATTTAGGAGATTCAGCATCTAGAGGTTCCAATTTGAAAATATCTGATATCCCAATTGCTGCATTTGGTTCTCGTGCTCATCTTGAGGAAAAGGCTTTGGCAACAGTTCAGTCTTGCTTATGCTTCATTGATTTGTTTGTCATTTAACTTGTCAACTTTTTCTTTTATATTTTTCATGGTTAGTACAATTTGTTTTGTGTTTCAGAGAAAGTGGTACCGCAACTTTCTTATGAAGGGCTTTCATCTTGTGGTTCTCTTAAGTGCTGGTCCTGGAATTCGTGATACTCAGGTAATTTCTTGAGTATGTATTTCGCACGCTAGAGATGCTTAATCATCCGGCAACCTTCTTTTCTCATATTTTTATACTGAAATAATGTGAACATATTCTTTTTCCTTCCCTCTTTTTGCTTCTTTATTTTTCTCCTAATATGGCTTTATATGAATTACAGTGTGGTTTTAAGATGTTTACCAGGGCTGCAGCTAGGAAACTTTTCACAAACATCCGGCTGAAAAGGTTAGCATAAAAGCGTAAACTCTCTCAATCTATCGATCTCGTCTTTTTTGTCCTCAAATTTTAAATTCAATTGAAAGTGAGGAAACAGGAAAAAAAAAAAAGAGTACTGCTGCGTATTCCACATTTCACAAATTGATGTGGAGACCTGCCATGCTGGTTTTTTTATTGCATAGTGTGCAAATATGCTTTGACTGCTGGGTAATTTAGAATGTGTGTCAAGATGGTAACGGTACAGTGCAAAAATACATACTCGAAATGCAGTGTTAATCAATATAAATAAATTTAGACACACACATGTATACAGGGGAAGGAATTGCCCACAAATCATAATATTGTGGTTGCTTGTGTTTGCCACAGTATTGTACTGTTGTTCAAGATTAATTTCTCAAATGCCATATTCCTTCAAAAAATTTATAATCTAATTTTTTATTTGCTTTGCTTGTCCTATTTCGGTTCTCTTACTGTCATTGAATAGGCTTTTGCTTATTTGGAGCATATGAGAAATGTTGTCTTGCAGGAGGCAAGTGCTTAAGATCAGAAAATTTTAAACAAAAGCAAGTCTTCCTAACTTTAATGATTCTACTTTCTCCCAAATCTTTGTATAAGATCTTCAAATTAAATCTGTGTATCAACATGGAAGTAGCGAATTGGATCAATTTTTCGATGTGAATGATCTCTAAATAGGATCAATTACGAAAAACCCTCTGAGGATTGACCTAATAGGCACTTTAGTCCCTGCTCCCTAGTATTTCAAAGTTAGCTTTTTTAATCCTTGATTTTTATAAACAGCGAGTCATTTTAGTCCTTAAGTCATATATTTGTTAGGTCAAAGCTCTTTTATTTGGTCAAATGCTGAGGTTTCTCAAATCATTGAACTTTGTTGACAAAATTACCCTTAAAGCTAAAACCTCATTCCCTTTGTTGTCATCACCACCGTCATCCTGCCAGTTCTTTTTTTTTTCTTTTCTTTTTTTTTATGTTTTAGTTTAATTTCTGTTATCTGGTTATACATTATTCTTTGTACTTTTTTTTTGCGGCGCCTTTTATTTTTATTTTTTAATTTAAATTAATAAATAAGTTTAATGTAACCAAATAAATTAGTTATTAAATGAAGAATTAATTTAAAAAATTAGTAACTGGAAAAATGCTGGCCCTACTTATCAGCACCTTCTTACTTGCTACTTGCCCAGTAAAAGAAGCACAAATTTGCCAGTTATGTTTGCCAATAGTTTCTTCCTTTTTTACCTATTTTCCTCTCACTGATCGAGTTCACTTCTATATTGCTTTGAACTTATTATATTGCCTGATATTTGAATAAAATGGATATTGGTGCAGATGGTGCTTTGATGTTGAGGTGGTTTTTCTATGCAAATGGTTTGGTATCCCTATGCTTGAAATATCTGTGAACTGGTCTGAAATTCCTGGATCGAAGGTGAATCTGTTGAGCATTCCAAACATGCTATGGGAGCTTGCGATAATGTCTATGGGATATAGGACTGGGATGTGGAACACGAATGAGTATTATAGTTGATTATATTTATGAGAACAATTGCAATCTTCCCAGCCTCTTCTGACCTCATGCAATTCTGGACAAAGGAAGACAGGTGTAAGGGCCTTTTTAATGCGCTTTGTTGGGGAGAAAATTTGAACTTTTAAGAGTTAAAAATTCAAGCCATAATATAACCCTTAAGTTTCATTTGTTGTAGCATTTAAGTGCCCCTTTTTTCCTTTCTTCATATACCTTGATTATCAAATTCAGAGTTTAGCTTTCCATGACTGGAGAAATGTAGTCGAGTTATACAGCACGTTCATATGAACCAGAGGTCATTGCTAACATTAGCATGTTATTTCTCATAATGCCAGGCTACTTTCAGAGCATTATCCAATTGTTATGTTCTAGATTATGTTATCTAGGGGTAATGTTCTCTTGACATGAAACTTGTGTTGTTTCCTTACACTAATGAAACAGTTGCTATGTCCACCTGGGGCAATTTAACAAGTTTAGGTTTGAATCCCCCTCTGCACATGCTTAAAACAAAATGTAAATGCTATAATACAAATCAAGACAAGTGTGAAGTGTCATGAAAATAACTTAATACCCATTTCCCCGAGGCCTATTACCGGTTGGCAGCTGAGCCATGGATATGGAATACGTCCGCGTTCAATTTGAAGTGGTGAGGTTCTGATCTGAGTCTTCCTTTAGTCTAGGTCCTGAATGCTCAATTGAAATGAAGTGCTAGAATGATTTTGTAGAGTGAACTCTGATGATGTAGTATTCTAGTGGGAGAGTAACAAAAATAATATACTTGTCCAATGAGAATTTGCATTACATATCTATTTATAAACAATGGGTTATATTCTACCCAAGTTTAGTCCGACTGGAATAATCTTTTTTTTTTTTAAACATTTGAGAATTATTTATTTGTGCTAGGTATTAATTTAATGAGTTATTTACTAGATGGTTATATACACGCTTATAAATTTAATAACTTAGAATGAATCGATGAGTCGAATGAGTGAACGTAAAATATATAAACTTTAATCATATAAATGAGTTGAGATGAAATCTCATATTCATGTCTAAATTAATTAAGGTGTGCGAATGCATCACTTAAAGTGGTGACCTGATAGTATCTCAAAAAGCAACCCAACATCATATAGAAAAGGGTTTAGACTCCTGAACTGGGATTAAGGACCAATAGTCACAGTAATCATATAGAAAGGAACTTGTATCTCTCAACAGTGTTTAAGTGGTTAGTGTGTTTTATGGAAATATTTTAAATTGAAATATCAACACTTAACCGGTAATTTCAGTCAAATGAGCTAGTCAATAACACACCTAATAGGTTTTTTTATTCAGTTCAAAAATAAATAAGATATGCAAATGCTTCATGGTTTGGCAGTGTACCATGCTTGCCTATGGTTTTAACAAGTCAAGTTATAATGTTGGTTGGCAAATGATTTGTGCAAGTACAAGAAAAATAATTTTAAGTAAAAACACATGTATTGGTAATTTGGTATAGCAAGTGCTTTAGAGACTGCTTTTTTGGGGCTACCTATTATCCAACACAACACGACGGAAAGTTACAAAGCATTATTATATTTTTCTTGAACCATTAGTGGGATTGAACCCACAATTTAGTCATTGAGGTCACAGATTAACAGTGTCTAGTAGGTCACAAAACTAAGGTCAACATAGATTTGTTAAGTACCTAATTCATAGCCCATTATTAGAAACCAACTGAATTTCTAAGGAACATCTAAGCAGTCTTTTTTGCCTTCAAACACGCAATGAAGTCCACATTAGTTGAAAAATTAATAATGTTTAATGACCAAATTTTCCCTGTACTTTCCACTTTATTAAAATGCTTAAAATCCCAACTCAAAGTTGAATCCTTACCCATTTTTCTTCCTATCCTTTAAAATATTCTTAATTAATATCCTTTTCATATTCTCATTACATAAGCAAATTCCCCCCTTTTTATATAGTAGGTAATGTTGGTTGCTGTCTAGTGGAGCAGTTGAAGTTCTTACGTAGATAGATAAGAATCGCAGAGACAAAACCACGAATAATTCTTTCATCAATCAATTCTTATTGCAAGTTATTAACATGTCATTGCTTTTACATAGAAATAACAAAATGGGTAACCCTATTTTCCATGAATTCAAGAGGCAAGCTTCTTTCTTCTTCAAAGAAAAGATCAAGACTGCTCGTTTGGCATTAACAGATGTTACACCAGTGCAACTGTAAGTTTTATTTGCTTCTGATTTTTCTAATATATATATATATATATATTTGTGAATCCACGAGATGTACTTATTCGATAATACTCGAATAACATGCTAATTTTCGCTCGCGATGCGTGACTTGCCATGGACAATAATATACTCGAATAACATGAATTTATTTTGAAAGAATATTTATTTTTAAGCATGATTTTTAATATAACCAACAAAAATATTTAATTAGAATAGAATTTTTTTGGAATTTAAACATCTATTTCCATTTTCGTTACAGTTCTATTGTAAATATCCATCAAATATGCAATACAAGTCCTTATTTACCTTTAGTTTTGGTTTATTAAAGATTAACAGAAGAAGCTACAAATGAAGATTTTTGGGCACCAGATACACGTACTATGGCTATAATTTCAAGGGCTGCCTTTGAAGTTGATGATTATTGGAGAATTGTGGACATTCTACATGAGAGGTTCATTAATTTTATTTTAGCTAATTTTACTAACAGAGCTGTTATTTTAATTTAAAGTTTTTAAGTTTTTTCTATGTTTGTTTCAGGTTGACAAAGTTTGATAGTAAAACTTGGAGAGTCTCTTACAAAACCCTTCTTGTATTAGAACACCTTCTAACTCATGGTCCTTTGAGAGTTGCTGATGAGTTTCAGAGTGATAAAGAGATCATTAAGGAGATGGGAAACTTTCAATTGGTTGATGACAAAGGGTTGGTTTTTATATTTCTCTAGCTATTTGTTTTACTGAAAATAACTTGTATTTTGAAAATATTTTTCGGGAAAAATATTTATAAGAAAAAAACTTTTTTTTATTATAATAATGAAAATTATTTTAAATTTTTGAAATATATTGAATGAATAAATAATTTTACACTATAAAATTATGATGGCCGCAACCAATTAATATTATATATATGTATTTATTTTTGTCATTAATTTTTTTTCCCTTTTAATGATAAAAATATATAAAATATTGCACATTTGAATATTTTGAATATAACAAGTGCATATATTGTCTGAACAATAAATCTATATTTGATTTCCTTATATATATTCCTCTTTTAAAAAGAGAAGCAATATTTTTCTTAAAAATAATTTAATTTTCTTTTAAACACAAAAATAATATTTTTTGTTAACCATATGTGCATTATTTCATTAATTTTTATTGCTTATAACATTCAAGTTTTGCTGTTATAGTATCTTTAATTTGGTTTAAAATATGCAGATTCAACTGGGGTGCCAGTGTTAGGAACTTGTCTACAAAAATAATGAAATTACTAGAAAATGAGGTATTTCTTAAAGAAGAGAGAGCAAGAGCTCGAAATTTGACAAGAGGGATTCAAGGGTTTGGGAGCTTCTCCAATTATGAGTCCTCTTCACATAATTATGGAAGCTCCAAAGATTTGGCCTTAATTAGGATATACAGAAGGTGTAATTCTAACAATATCAGCACTCATCAACACAATCAAGAATATGAGTTGTTGGCCTCAGAAGATAACTTTTCTATTGAGGAAATGATCCATAAACAACAAAACATCAGCTCAACACTTGAAAATAGTGAAAATCTTGAGGAAGATCATCCATTCTGCTACACTGATCATCACCCTACTACGTCACTTCTTTCTACTCTAGAATGAAATGATTCACAGGTTTTGTTTTGTTTTTTTTCCTTGATGATAGTTAAATATTAAAAGGACTATTTCATTTTATGTTATTGGGAGCATATGCATTGTGAGGGTTAAGTTTTGGTTGGGCTTCGGACTCGCTTCTTCGTAACTCTAAACAATTATAAGGTTGCTTTAGAATCGTAAGATTCTAAGTTTTGAGCTCAGTTGAAACTTAATTAACCAAAGGAAAATATACAAGACTAGTAATCGGTTTGTGGGGTTTTGTACCTCCTGTATATATATCTCAATATATAAGGGTTTTTTTTTTTCTTTTCAGAGATTTAACATTGCCATGGATGATCTTCTTCTTCTTCTTCTTTTCAGATGATGTTCTTCTTCTTCCTTTTTCTTAGCAAATAGTGCCATGGATGTTAAAAGCCTGGTAATTAAGGATATGTTAGTTTCAAAAAGAAAAAAAAATTGCTTATCTACTAAAATAAGGTCAATTACGTGCAGTTATTTTAGTAAATAGTTCTACATGCAAGCGAGCATAAGAATAATTTATTTTTTCTAGTTTAACTTGTAATTAATTTGTTTTATTCTATTTTTTTATTACATAACAATAATTAATTAAACTTCTTCAACAAATATAAAATTTGAAAAAATTGTTGGCGAAATCTCTTCTTGAAGAATGTTGTTAGTTTTTGAATTGGAAACTAATTATATATATAAATAATATGCATAGAATTTGCATATACTGTTAGTGACATGACACCAGAATTAGGGTCAGCAATGGTGGCAAATGTTCTTGGGACAAGTCAATGGTACCAACGATCAACAATCTTGGCCACAACAGTACCACTACCCCAACAAGGGGAAGGGGTACCTTCATTGGTCCCGCCTATGCAATTTACTTGAAAATATTGCCCACAAGCTGCTCCATTATTCCAAATTGCTTCACTTGCTGCTGCTATCATTACTCCATGATCCTCGTACCCATAACAAGCAGAAGCTGCAAACAAACAAGAAGTTGGTATTGCAACTAATAAACGGAACTAATTGATAATTCAATAATCAATTGAATCAAAAATTAGCGATTGAAATTGAATAATTCAATTATATATACATTCATTTAACATAATTAATGTGAGATTTATTTCCACACTTAATTTTTTATTTTTTTTCATTCAATTATTATTATTCTTTGACAAAAATATTATATGGTATCAGAGTTTAATCCATCATTACACTACCTTCCGTTATATCATAAATCGGGTTGGATTCAATTCTATTTCTTGATTCGGTATGAATTTATTTTCGGATTTTAAATTTATTTTTTTTGTCTGGTATATATTATTTTTGGACTTTCATTTCTTTTACTTGATAACTGTGTTCCTCTAATTTTAAATTCTATTTTAACTCAATTTCTATCATAAATTTATAAGTGTCAACTATATTTATAAAAAATTGTCTTCCTTTATTTATTATTTAAGAGAACTGTTAAGAATATTTTATGAAAAAAATATTTCACATTAATTAAATATAAATATATTTAGTGATTAATATATTTATATTTAATTAATACGAGACATTTTTTACATATAATATTTTTAACATTCTTCATTTAATTATTATTATTTTTCATTTAATATTTAACAGGTACGTACAGGGAAAGAAATATTTGTACAGAAACTGAATATATTATTAATTTTCGATGATAAAATGGGTTGGAGAGGCTTTCTATAATAGAGAAGTCATAATCTATTTTTATCCTAATTTTTAATTCAATATTAATTAGTCAGAAAATCTGGCTTTATATATATGAGGTTTACAATGTGGTAATCTGCCAAAGAAAAAGACACATATTGTATTGTAGTTTTAGGATTGCATTGTTTGCTACAAATGGAAAATCCAGAAATCTATAATATACATAGCGCTATTGCGGAACTCTGTAGATAGCTACAAGAACGACAATTTGGAAGTGTAACGGAGTTGAATGTAATATAAAATTGGAATAATTATTATAATGTCTTTGTAATTTATTATATTATATTAAAAAATATTTGTATTTTTTAAATTATATTAAAATTTTTTTATATTTTTTATTTCGTTAAAATATAAAATTTTTTCAATAAAAATTTATTAAATTAATATAAAAAAATTAATAATACTCCTCATTTTCATTTTAATTATCATTCAAATACAATCAATCCTAACAATACTAAAATTTTCATTGCTACCACCTTCAACATCCCACCACCACCACAACATGATCGAAATCAAGCGCAACATAACCAGCAAGAAAGTGTGGAAATTTAAATGCCACCCGATACCTATCTTCTGTGGCAGCCCCATCAAGTGCAACATAACCAGCATCTCCACTCAATATTGCTGCAATCTCTGGAAAGTGTGGAAATTAAAATGCCAAAAAGAGTACAATACTCCTATGCCTAGCAAGAAATGTGACAACTTGAACCTCCGTCCATTAGGAGGTTCAGTTTTTGACCTCTTCATTTTATAAGATCCAGCAAACAAATTACCCTATAAAACCCAATAATCTCTCATAACTGACTAAAAAAAAAATCATGAATGAGCTCGAAACCAACAAAATGTGCAAAAATGAGCCTATTCAAAACTTCAAATTAAACCCTTTTTTGACGGTATCAATGCGAACTTCATGAAATCCTACAATCCCACATATCTATTGCCTTAAAGAATCAAAGTACCTAAAATAAGCTTAAAACCCAACAAAACATACAAAACCAAATGGTACCAAAATCTTCAGAAAGGCACCAATGGGATCAAATTACGGAAAGAGCACTCTAACCTTGATGAGTTCGTAGAGATCAAGTTGACGATTATCCAGTATCACAAATTGGGCATCAAAATGTGCAGAACCCATAAAAACTTGGAGTTTGTTTCCTGGTATGAAAGAAGTTGGGCTTGGTTTTCTGTGAGTGAAATAAAACCGCTATATGGAGTTGGTTTCTGTTCTTCTCTCCCGAACGAAGGGCCTAGGAGCTGCTCCCTGTCATCCAGTAGTGAATCCATGCACGGGGATCATATTAATAGCAAATGCTTAGCAAGAAGATTCAAAAAGAAGGTACTGGCCGACCATGGAACATGGAAGAAGATTGCTAGAATCATGTGAACAAGTATTTAAAGATCTTCTTCTTGCCGAGGCCAGAAGGCGGATCCTCGGTCCACGCGGATGAGCTTGATGGGCTTTGGTTTTCCAAGCTGAAAAGAAGTTGTGGTTTCCGGGCTAGGGCTGAAAATCGATCTGATTGCTTAGGGAGAGACATTAACAAAGGTGGTGGTTTGGTTATTGTGAAATGAAAGAAGAAGAAGATGAGTGAGTTTTAGAGTATAAATAACATGGAATTCTAGATATTTTAATAAATATTTTAATTAAAAATTAAAATTTTAAATTATTGATCGATAAAAAAAAAGGTAAAATAAATGAAAAGATTTCGTAATGTAACGAAAATAAAATATAAAATTTTTTTAATATAATTTTAAAAATATATAAATATTTTAATATAATATAATAAAATACATAAATTTTAAAATAATTATATCTAACAACAAAATACATGAATCTCAAAATAATTATATCTAATAGTAATTATTCCTATAAGATTATCAGTATAGGTTTTGATTTTTGCAGAATATTGTTCTGCAAATTTTTCATTGATTCTCTTTTTTTTTAATAAATTTCATCTTGCGCTTTACTATATATATATATATATATATATATATATATATATATATATTTCCAACTTATTGGTATAAATAGACTGGTTACATGAGTCAAGTTAGGTCTAACATGTCATATCATATTCTAAGACTTTTTCAATTCAAATGAGAATCTATTAAGTTTTTATTTGTGTTTCTTATTTTTTGTTCCATAATTTTTTATGCGTATGTTATTTATAAAAATTATTAACTATTAAAATATTTTAAAAAAAATAATATAATATATAAAAATAATATAAAATAGTGAATGAGTTATATTAGTGGACAAAAAA
Organism: Aleurites moluccanus; assembly: GCA_948193065.1. Classification (NCBI taxonomy): domain Eukaryota; kingdom Viridiplantae; phylum Streptophyta; class Magnoliopsida; order Malpighiales; family Euphorbiaceae; genus Aleurites; species Aleurites moluccanus. Next base: position 64,532 of record CANXYC011990659.1, on the reverse strand, counting down.
TCCAAACTGCCCTTGATTGATCCATTTTAATCCCAAATTTGGAATCATTTTATTAGACCGTGGTTGGATATCAACCCATCCAGTTAATATGCCTAGTTATAAGAAAAAATGGATGATTACTTTATATTATATTATTTTGATGTTTGAATAATTTTCTTATTCGGTAAATTTCTGAATTTTAAAAATAATCTCATTTTAGTGTTTTTAGCTGTATGTATTATTGGAACTAAATAGACATTCATGTAAAAATATAAGATTAGGGATTAAAATTAAAGCTGAATATCTCCATTTTATTTTTATAATTCATCAATTTATAATCGAATGTTACAACTCAATCATATTATATTTTCTCAAGTCAATTACTTCAAATTTGAAACAATGAATCTACGTGCAAGTTGGGAAAGTATGACCCAATTTTTAGATTAGATTGCATTGAAGCAAAAAATCACCGTAATCAAATCAATTTCATGAGCATATTCAACATAACTGTTATGGGCACCAAATTGTCAAACCCAGTTCAGTTCATCAAATCATCACGTATCAGGTTACTGAACAGCATTGCAGTCTCGAATCCAATAAAAAAAAAAAAAAAGAGTTGTGAATACAAAGAGAGAAAAACAAATATTAATATTAATTTATGAGTGATTAGAGAGATTCCAATGGACATCCTAAATAGTAAACACTAATTTACACCCCCAAAACCAACTGATAATGGTAGATTATTGTGCAAGAAGCCCTCAATCAAACCCATAAAAAAAAATTAACGGGTGCGGATCAAAATGCTTTTTAAGAGTCAAAAAGAAACTTATCAGAATAATAATAATGAACGAATTGGACCATTTTGGCAATCAACACCTCGCCTTCTCAATGTCATCAATCCACACCATTGTAAACATGAAGGACAACAAAGCTAGAATGGAAAGGGTGACTGGCTACCCACTTCTTTCTTCAAATACCCTATTCTTGAAATATTTAGAAGCACTTCCTATGCACAATTGATGGCCCAGACTCATCATATTCGCCCTTCGCAATCCACATCTGCACTCAAGAAACAAGCAAATAATGTTCCAAATATGAAAATAAGTTTTTTAACTGAACTTCTAGTAAGAAACAGTCGTGGATAATCACATAATGAATTTGAACCAACCTGCTGGAAGGTGCTGAGAGAAGCTAAGATGGAGCCACCAATCCAGACACTGTACTTCCTCTCTGGCGGGGCAACCACCTTGATTTTCATGCTGCTTGGGGCCAGTGCAGAAATTTCCTTGCTCATTCTGTCACCGATACCGGTGAACATGGTTGAACCACCACTGAGGACAATGTTCCCATACAGGTCTTTCCTGATATCAACGTCGCACTTCATGATTGAGTTGTAAGTGGTCTCGTGGATGCCTGCAGCTTCCATTCCGATCATGGATGGTTGGAAGAGAACCTCAGGGCAACGGAAACGCTCAGCACCAATGGTGATGACCTGGCCATCAGGCAATTCATAGCTCTTCTCTACTGATGAGCTGGTTTTGGAGGTCTCTAACTCCTGCTCATAGTCCAAAGCAATATAAGACAGCTTTTCCTTCATGTCCCTCACAATTTCCCGTTCAGCTGTGGTGGTAAAAGAATATCCACGCTCGGTGAGGATCTTCATTAAGTTGTCAGTAAGATCACGGCCAGCCAGGTCAAGACGAAGGATGGCATGTGGGAGGGCATAACCCTCGTATATGGGAACTGTGTGGCTGACACCATCACCTGAGTCCAACACAATACCTGCACAGCAAATTCCAGATTAATAAAAAATTAGATAACATTAAACATATCCCTGCTTTGAATAAGACCATTTAGTAAGAAGAAATTAACTAATCTCTAGTAGATATCAAAGAAATGATATACTTCGTTCAGAAGCACACTTTGACAAACAACTCATAAGTACCAGCCTACATTAAAATTAATTCCATCTGGCACATAAGCATAATTATTTGCATATTGAACTCCTCCACTTTTCAAATTAAATTCGAAATGAATCAAGATACAATTCGGACTGCTTACCAGTTGTACGACCACTGGCATACAAGGATAGAACAGCTTGAATGGCCACATACATAGCAGGAGTGTTGAAAGTCTCAAACATGATTTGGGTCATCTTCTCACGATTAGCCTTGGGGTTCAAAGGTGCCTCAGTTAGAAGTACAGGGTGCTCTTCTGGGGCAACACGAAGCTCGTTGTAGAATGTGTGATGCCAGATCTTTTCCATGTCATCCCAGTTGCTCACAATACCATGCTCAATTGGGTATTTCAAAGTCAAAATACCTCTCTTGGACTGAGCCTCATCGCCAACATAAGCATCTTTCTGGCCCATGCCAACCATCACACCAGTGTGACGAGGGCGACCAACAATGCTGGGAAACACAGCACGTGGAGCATCATCACCAGCAAATCCAGCCTAAAAAAGCAAATGCTGAGATCAACTACAAAAAAACAATATGCAAAGCTAAAAACTTACACAGCAATAGTATAAGAAATTAAAAGCCTTTTTGAATCTAGTTTATAGGAGGCATTTGTACTTAACAAAGAAAAACTATTCCCTACCCGATACTACATTTGGAAGTGTTTCAGAAAACATGATGACACAATATTGTCCAAAATCAAATTAATAGAAAATTTAGTAAAACTCCTAATATAAACACAATAAAATGCAATTGGCATACCTTGACCATTCCAGTTCCATTGTCACAAACAAGGGGTTGAATATCCTCAGCATCAGCCATATTCTATTGCCTGTCATAACAAAACGAAAAATAATTCATAAAAAAAAAAAACTGAAAATAAATCAAGATCATTGACATTCACTCACCACACATTAAAACTAAATAAATGTTTAGTAAATTTGATGATGCAACACCAAAATCATAGGAGATAATAGCATGTAAATTATCAATACCTCCAAAACAAATGCATGCCAAAAGATATCAAAGGTTTATTAAATCATTCAGCATATACCATCTAAGCAACTCAATTTTAAAAATAAAATAAAATTATTAGAATTTTTTGTTGATCAATTTTCTTCTTAATAGCCATTTTATTTTCTCCTCCATCAAATGATTCAAAAATTCAAAGCAACTAAAAATCATTATCTAAATATAATCGCAATTAGAAAAACAGAATAACACCATTAGAACGAACAAAATGCATTAATTAGAGATTAAGAAAGCGCACGCACGATTCAGAAAAGAAATTCAACAATTTCCCAAGCAGATCCAATTGAGACACAGAGAGAAAGAGAGAGAGAGAGAGAAAAAAAATTAATGGAAAATGAGAGAAATTTAAGAGAAGAAACAGACCTTAACAAATTTGAAAGAGAGAGATAGAGAGATGAAGAGTGTTTGAATGCGAAATACAATTGTAGCCGTTGGATTTATTTTTGGATTACTTTTTGGCCTTTTTTTTATTAATTTTTGTGTGGGCACAACTTACAGAGAAGAACGCGTTCAAACTTCAAAACCGCCCTTCGCGCGATGTTTTTAGGTGCTCTTCTTTATTTAATTAATTTACTAAAGGATTAAATAATTTTTATTGCTTATTTTATTTTTTAAAAAATTATTCCAGAAATTTTAATTTAAAAGAAATTTTTATTTTAAATATTAAATCAAAAATTTTAATTTAAAATTATATTTAATATAAATTAATTTTACAGTAATAATTTTTCTAATTAATGGACTATTATTTTAAATAAAATAAAGTTATAAAACAGTTATTTCAAATAAATATGAATAAATTAATATAAAAATATACATGAAAAAATAAAAATTTGATAAAATTATATTTTATTATAATAGCTAGCATTCAAATGATAATTTATAATCTCAATTTCTCACTCTTTAAATATATTTTTAAATTTATTTATTTAATATTATCTGAATTTTTTATTTTTAATAAGTGATTTAAAGATAATTTTTTTTAATATTAAGAGAATCGATATTAAATTTATTGTTAAGGATAATTGATCTAAAATTTATTATTCGGAGGTGCATGCGCTCATTGTTAAACTATATCTCGATATGTAATTTCAATACAGTCGTTAAAAAATTAATAATTTAAAAATTTTAATATTTATATTATTCAACTCTTAATTTTTAACATTTAAATTTTTTTCAAATTCCACTTTATAGTATGTTGTTCCATATTTTTGTAGAAAATATTAAATCCATTGCTATATATATTTGAAGGAACTAGTTCGTGTTTACATCAAAATCAAAATTCAAGATATCTTTACAAATTGACACATAAATGTAGATGTCTTTAATCTTAAATTATTTAATAATTTTTCTAATTTAGAAGTATTAAATAATTTAATATTAGATATTGAGACATAATATAAAGATAAGTATATATTTTATTGGGTGATAAATCTATAATTAATTTTTCTCTTTTCAATATTAAAAAAAAAAAATTAACTTAATATTCATTTAAAATGATAAATCAAAATTTTTTTAATTTAAAAATATATTGAATATGATATATCACCATCAATTTTTAAATTTTTAATATTTATATTATTTAACTCTTAAATTTTTCAACATATAATTTTTAAGTTTTACCAAATATCACATTAGGTTATTTCATATTTTGATAGAAAATATTAAATCTATCACCATATATATTTGAAGGAACTAGATCATTTTATGTCAAAATAAAATAAAATAAATTATGATGTCTTTACAAATTGAGTCATATCCATACAAATGCCTTTAATTTTAATCAGTAATTGAAATTCAGCTCTAATTTTGTAAAAATACTAATAAATCTTTTCCCATTAAACTAATATATTGGCATTAAATAATATATATATATTTTATAAATTTGACTCCAATTAAAAATCAAACTCAAAATCAAAAAATTAAATATTATATAATATAATTAAATTGAAAAAAAAATGACCACTTTTGTTAATTTTAAAGTAAGTTTAAAGTGAAAAAAAAAAAAGATAACTACAATAAAATTATCGTATTTTATCATAGTATATTAAAAAGTTTATATATTTATTTTTAAAATTATATTAAGATATATATATATTTTGATTTTTTTAAAATATAAAATTATTTTATTAAAAATTTCGTTAAATCATTATAAAAAATTTATAATATCTACTTATTTATTTTAATTTTCAAAACTTAGCCATACCCAAAAATTCATCTAATCCATATTTGAAAATTCATTAATCACAATGGATTACATTAATGGATTTTCAAATAATTAAAATTAAAATCAAAACTCATCTCACCAATTCTCTACAAATATTCAACATCACAAGAATTACATCTTTCTCTTCTCACTTTCATCGTCATTAATGCCAACAATATAATATATAAAAATCTTACACAATTAAAAATAAATTCGCTATTTATTAATTTCTTTTTATTTGGTATTAAAATGAATGCACAACCATGATATAAAATACAACAACAGGTGTTATGTGTATTTGCTTGCTGGGTGGAAGATCCAGACAGATTATTTCAAGAAACACCTGGCCAGGATTCCAGATTACATTTGGGTAGCTGAAAATGGAATGAAAATACAGAGTTTCGGGAGTCAGGAGTGGGATATTGATTTTGCGGTTCGGGCCTTGATTGCTTCTAATCTTACCGATGAAATATGAGATGTGCTCAATTCCATTAAAACAGAGTAAATTACCAAAACTTAATCCTATCACTATTCCTTCCCAAATCATTTTGCTCCTTAAAACTGTTTACTACTCAGTTGAACCTTGAATATTATGACCAATTTTATACTTTATTTTATCTCTATTATTAATTACTTAAAATAATCTCAAATTCACTCTCACATCTATCTCAAAATTTCGAAAACAAAATTCAATTAATCACAACTTCGTCAAATCAATAAGCAAGACAAATTGAGAAAGTGTTAATTTTGACATACCCAGAAACGAAAAACTCAGTGCCCAACCGGAAAAACAAAGGGAGGGAAACACCAAGAATGTCCCAAGCCTTGCCTGGCTTCACAGAGAACCGAATGGGAAAAGAAACCCAAGAAGAAGAGAACTAAGAATGTGCAAAGAGAGCTTGATTATGTATTTCCTGGTCTTGAGTTGTGAATCATCAACTCTGATGAGGTGCAGTCAGTAGTGAAACCAATCAAGATTGAAGTGAAGAGGGCTCTAATCAAGAAGTTATTGTGAAACGAAGAAGAAGATGATGGTGGATTTTGGGTTGGATCCTGTAAGGGTATTTTAAGTATTTTAATAAATATTTTAATTAAAAAATAATTTTTAAATTTTTATCTGATAAAAAAAAATAAAAAAATAAAATTATCTCGGACTTTAATGAAATTAAAATATATAAATTTTTTAATATAATTTTAAAAATATAATAAATTTTTTATATAATATAATAAAATATAAATATTTCGTAGTAATTAATATTAACTATTGCAAAAGGTCCAGTCAAACAACGAAATAAAGCCTACATGACACAATTAGTTGCATTTATAACTAATTTATTTTTATTAATGAATCCAATCATCAAATTATTTACTATAACAAAAAAAATATTCTTTTCGTTCAAAAAAATTATTTATTTTATACGTAAATTAATAAATTTAATTATTTTTAATTTATTATATTAATTTTATCATTTTTTTTCAAAAATATTATTACTTAAATTACTTATATTATATATTTTTTAATATTTATAATAATTAAATTATTTACACTATCATAATATTAATTTTGCATTTAATAAGTCACCATTCAATAAATTTAAACAACACTTATATCTAAGTATTAAAAGACTAATTTGTTCAACGTACAGAAATGAAAAATATTTTTCTTTCTAAATAATTTTTTATTAATAATATAATCTAATTCAAGTTTCGTAAGTATTATTACTTTTAATTTTTATACATTGATTTTTCAACTTTAATTTTTTTTTCCTCTAGCATTTGGATGGACAAATATATTTAAGCAGAAAAATATGTTTTTAGACTACTCGAAATTTTGTAAAAAGAATTGTGTAGAAAAATTAGAAATTGAATTCTTTCAATTTTTATTTTTAACATTATAAATCATATTTAGTCACTAGATTATTGACTTAATAATAAAGTCAATATTACTATTAAATTTTACTATTCTTTACACAAATAAAAAAGAGGGAAGGGTAGATTTACATCTATAGATCATTACATTATCAGCTGTAGATTTATGATTTTTATAAATTTCTTTGTTAAATTTTTTTAATAAATTTAACTCTAATTAGATATTCCAACTCAAAACCTTCACCCTTCTCAAAGCAATTTGCAATCATGACTTGAGATAATGTGCCAAAAAACATTGGAAGGAAATGAAAGAAAAGTATAGAAAAAAAAATTGCATGTATCTAGTTTTGAAGAAATTTATTAATTTTGTTTGGTATATAAGAAGTGTTTTAGATAATTTAGAAATAGTGTGAATTATTTTATAATATTTTTTGTTGGATGATTTTAAATATAAAAATTTAAATTAAGTGAATATAGTAAAATCATGACGTAGTAAAAATTTTATAAGGATATGTTGATTTTAGATGAATATCAACTTAATAAACGTTAAAATTCGTTAATTTAAATGAATATAAAAAATTAAAAAAAATAACTTTCACATAAAAAAATTATTTTAATTCAACCAAAAGTTGTTTTCATCCTAAAATTTACATGATTATGTATAGAGAATAGTTTTCAAAAAACTCTAATTATCTAATATGGTAATTTATTCTGAAAATTAAATAAATCACCAGATTTACATAAATGAAAGAATAAAATATTACAAAAATAATGGCTTAAAAAGTGTCATAAAACAAATTTCCTACTAAAAGAAAATAAGGAAATAAAAATTATTAAAAATGAATAAAAAATCATAAATTGTCAAAACGGAGTTTTAAATGAAGAAATTTAACTAAAATATGCCGTCAATCATCGCTTTTGGCAATGAGTTGGATTCGTTGCTCTATTTCTCATTAAATTATGCTCAGAACAAGTTCAAAACTAAACATTTTCGGTTATTCATTTTTTTGACTTTAACTCTTTTGCATGGTTATAAATTTTAGAATTTGAATATCCACATCAGGTTTTATATTTGTTTATATTTTGACACTTATTTTTATAATCCATCAATGTGAGATTTTTATATCTCAATACTCCCCCTCTAAGTGATAACTGGTATAATATAGTTGTTAATTGACAATTCAAGTAGATTCTGATAATTTGATGTGTTATCAACCTATTGATAATTGGATATTCTGATAGTTTGATAATATAATTGAAGTAAATTTTGATAGTTTAATAAGTTATCAGTCCACTCATAATTTGATATTTTGATAGTTTGATAAATTATCAATCCACTTGTAATTTGATATTTTAATATTTTGTTAGTTTGATGGATTAACTCTAATATGATAAAAAAAAATTTATTAATTTTATTTGGTAAATGAAAAGCAATTTGAGATCAACTCTAATATGGTAAAAAAAATTTATTAATTTTACTTGGTAAATGAAAAGCAATTTGGGTAATTAGAAGATAGTGAATTATTTTATAATATTTTTTATTGAATCATTATAATAATAAAAATTTTAATAAGTAAATATAATAAAGTTCTATTTTTATAATTCATGTAAAATTTTTATATCTCAACAAATTGATAAAATACATGTCAATTTCTTTTCTTATCCTTTCATCTCACTTACCTTGTACCCAAACAAAAGTGTTAAGGTATTGCCATTTTGTTTATTTAAATTTGGAAGCAGATTGGAGCAACTAGTTAAATTAGAACATGTTTTGATTTACACCCAAAATCAGCTCATAATGGTAAAATTATTATGCAATAAGCCCCCAAACCCATAGTAAACAAAATTAAAGCATCAGGATGCCGACCAAAATGCATTTTTCAGTGTAAAAAAGTATGCTTAAAAGTACTAATAATGAAAGAATTGAATCATTTTGGCAATGAACTCCTCGCCTTCTCAAAGCCAGAACACTAATATCATAATAAACATAGAAGGGCAACAAATGTAGAACAAAAAAGGGGGCAAGCTACCCACTTCTTTCCAAGAAACAAAACATAACTTTTTTCTTTTCGAAAAACCTATTCCCGAAACATTTAGAAGCATTTCCGATGCACAATTGATGGCCCAGACTCGTCGTATTCTGCCTTTGCAATCCACATCTGCAATCAAAGAAGCAACCAAGCAAATTTCCCATGAATAAATCAATCTTTAAGTAAACTTCTAGCAAGAAACATTTGTATATGATAGAAATGAGTTTGAACCAACCTGCTGGAAGGTGCTGAGAGAAGCTAAGATGGAGCCACCAATCCAGACACTGTACTTCCTCTCTGGCGGGGCAACCACCTTGATTTTCATGCTGCTTGGGGCCAGTGCAGTGATTTCCTTGCTCATTCTGTCACCAATGCCAGTGAACATGGTTGAGCCACCACTGAGGACAATGTTGCCGTACAAGTCTTTCCTGATATCAACGTCGCACTTCATGATGGAGTTGTAAGTGGTCTCGTGGATGCCTGCAGCTTCCATTCCGATCATGGATGGTTGGAAGAGGACCTCTGGGCAACGGAAGCGCTCAGCTCCAATGGTGATGACCTGACCATCAGGCAATTCATAGCTCTTCTCAACTGAAGAGCTGGTTTTGGAGATCTCTAGCTCCTGCTCGTAGTCAAGAGCAATATATGACAGCTTTTCTTTCATGTCCCTTACAATTTCCCGTTCAGCTGTGGTGGTGAAAGAATATCCACGCTCTGTGAGGATCTTCATCAAGTGATCTGTAAGGTCACGCCCAGCCAGGTCAAGACGAAGGATTGCATGAGGTAGGGCATACCCCTCATATATGGGGACTGTGTGGCTGACACCATCACCAGAGTCCATCACAATACCTGCATAGCAAATTCCAGAATAATCAAAATATATACCTGTCTCGAATAAGATCATTTAATGAGAAACAAATTAAATCTCTGATAAATATCAAAGAAATGATATACAGTGTTCAGAAGAACACTCAACACAAACTAGAGCTGTTTGACAAAGCAACTCAAAAGAACCAGCCTATGTTAAAATTAATTCCATCTGGTATATAATCATTATTATTTGCAAATTGAATTGCCCAATTTTCAAATTAAATCCTAAATAAATCAAGAAACAATTTATCTCCTTACCAGTTGTACGACCACTGGCATACAAGGATAAAACAGCCTGAATTGCCACGTACATAGCTGGAGTGTTGAATGTCTCAAACATGATTTGTGTCATCTTCTCACGATTAGCCTTGGGGTTCAAAGGAGCCTCAGTTAAAAGTACAGGATGCTCTTCTGGGGCAACACGAAGCTCATTGTAGAATGTGTGATGCCAGATCTTTTCCATGTCATCCCAGTTGCTCACAATACCATGCTCAATTGGGTACTTCAAAGTCAAAATACCTCTCTTGGATTGAGCCTCATCACCAACATAAGCATCTTTCTGGCCCATTCCAACCATCACACCAGTGTGACGAGGGCGACCAACAATACTGGGAAACACAGCTCGGGGAGCATCATCTCCAGCAAACCCAGCCTAAAAGCAATATTAAAAAAAATATGAATGTTAAGAGGTTACATAATAAGTAGCCCCACCTTTTTTTTTTTGTCACTAGATAGAATTTTCTATTCACACACTAATATACAACGGACAGACAATGTTCAAGAACATTTGCAACCTAAAGTCAGAATCACACCACGTATTCACAACTCAACAAATACCCATCATTGGTGGGTGTCGAGCTGGGACCTGAGGAGGTCCCAGGCTTCATACATTTATCAACCCGGCTGCGGACAATCCACGCCCCATTTGCTATTTACTAGCTTGCAATAAGCAATAGCGTAGAAAAAGTTCAATAACACACCTTGACCATTCCTGTTCCATTGTCGCAGACAAGGGGTTGAATGTCCTCGGCATCAGCCATTTTCTACTGTCTGCAAATACCAAACTGCAGTCCAAAAAAGTTAACAACTTTTCATGGCTTACAACAAGATCACTATGTGTCTATGTCATTTTCTCCCCTTATGATCACGCATGGGACGCTAACATTATCTTATTAAGTTAAGTAAATATCTTGGGCAAATTGATTAATCAAAAGTAGGAGAAAGCATTCTGTCATGTTCATGTTGTTGAATCACTGAAAAATATTAAAGGTTCCTTCTTTTAATTTTCTGGGGTCTGGGAGGCAACTATAAAGAATCAAACAGACATTGTCTCAACTATAGAAAAATCAAAATTTTCTTTTAATGGGATTGACATTCTTTGATTATAAAAATAAAATTTGCTGCACCCAGAATTTCTCATTAGCTAATTTCTTTAAATCCAAACAATCAATTATCAATTTCATAAACAGTAACACAACCTGCAATAATGAATGCCACCAGCAAGAAATCAGATCTCAAAATAAAAATCTTGAAATTTTGTTTTGAAACGACAGAGATTGAAATTGAAAATGAAGAAAAATCAACACTTTCCAGGCAGATTCAAATGCAGCTTAAAAGATATCAATCAAATGATAAAGACGCAGAAAGAGAGAGTTAGAGAGAGTAATTAATGAATAATTAGAGATCAAAGAGATAATGTGAACCTTAAAGAAAAGCGAAAGAAAGAGAGAGCAACTGAAGGGGAGAGACACAAGTATTTGAAGGCGAAATTGAAATGGTCATTATATGGAAACGCAAGATGGAATATCAGCCGTTGGATTTTTTTTTTATATTTTTTTGTGGGCACAACTTACAGAGAAGAACGCGTCACGGGCTCACTTTAAATATGATCTGAGGTTATTATTGCCTGTTGGATTCAGCTCGTTCCGGTTTTCCAGTCATTTTCTTTTCAGTTTTTTAGACCATTTTACCCTTTTTTTTTTTTTTTTAATTATTCTAAATTTTTATTTTTCTTAAGTTTCTTAAGGAAGTTGAAATTATTCTGTCACTAAGTCGGTGTTTGGATAGGAAATCAAATATTATAAGTTGTGTTTTATGAGAAAATTAATGAGTTTTATGTTTTTTGAAGTGTTTGGGTAAAAAAAGAAAATTATATTATTTTTAGTATTTAACGTAAATTTTAAAAACTGGGGGGGAGGAGTTTTATAATTAACACTCGTTTTTAACAAAACTGAGAGGGTGTTTGGATAGGAAGCTAAACGTTATAAACTGCGTTTTAGGAGGAAATTAAAGAGTTTGTGGTTTTTGAAGTGTTTGGATAAAAAAAGAAAACTAGATTATTTTTAATATTTAATGTAAATTTTAAAAGGTGGGTGAGGAGTTTTATGATTAACGCTCGTTTTTAACAAAACTGATTATTTTAGCAAAATGCTAGTTTTTATCCAAACACCCCTTGATTATTTTAATAAAACACTGGTTTTTATCAAAACACTCCCTAAATGTAATAAAGTTACTAAAAATATATAAGCTCAAATACTAGTGGTAATGATAAAAAAAAAAAAAAAAAGACATATTACACATATAATTTTAAAGTTAAAACTCTATTTATAATTAAATTTACATAGAGGTAGAATCCATTTAAATGTAAATAATTTATGTTGGAAGTATCAATAATCTGCCTCTTTCGTATATGATGTAAAAACAAATAATAAGAATGATGAACACAAAATATTAGTAAAAATTATAGTACTACTTTGAAGATCAATTTTTTAGAGGTTATAGCACAATTATGTGTTTGTTTTCTTTTTAGGCTTATTTTAGCAGCTCCTAGTGGTTAGGACTGTTCAAAAAGTGAAGTAAGTTGGCGGATTTGATTCAATTTGAATGTTCTAATTTTAATTTAAATTGGTCATATCAAATTATAAGATTATAGTAAATACTAAAATTATTTGATATGATTCGATTAATTAAATTTTTTTTTTAAGTAGAATTAGATAGGTTTTTATTTACATGATTATATTTTATTTAAAAAATTAAATCGAGTTGGGTTAAAAAAAAATTTAACCTCACTCAATTCATGAACACTCTTATTAGTAATAATTAGATAATTGCTAATAGTTAATGGTTGATAATTAATTGTTATTAAGTGTTTGATAAAATATATTAACTGTTAATGTTAATATATTTAATGATATATTAAGAATACATATTAAAATTTATTTTTTATTTAAATATTATTTTTTATATAATAATTTAATATTTTTATTTAAATTAATAAAAATTATTTTAAAAAAACTTTAAATTTAATTTTTATAAACATCAATTATTTAACTATCTAATAATTATCACTCTAAAAAAATAAATAAATAAATTTAATATCGCTATTAAAAATAAGAAAAATAATAGTTATATAAAAAAGAACTGTAAATCACTTTTTTTATTTTTTATTTTTTCTTTGAGAGGATTTTGAAAACTTTATCACTTATTATTTAGAACAAACAATTTGTGTTGGCAGTGTATAAATATTTGTATAATGGACTATTTATTTTCTTTTGTATTTAAAACTAATCTTGAAGAATTACAAGAGGAAAAAAATTTCTTATAAAAATTATTCAAGGAACTTCTAAAAGAATTTGATAAGTTATTTACCCATCTAGTTTCAACTGAATTATTGCCTATAGTAGCCCAATCAATTATCATGATGGAATTGCAAATGTGCATTGCTAAAAACAGTTTTTCCTTTCTTGAATAAAGAAAGAATATGAAAAACATAAGAAAATAACAATAGAAAATAAATGAATGAAGGAACCCACCTCTCATTATGGATTCAAAATAAAAAAGAATTTTTATTTTTTTCTTTTGGTATTTGGTGCCTTCTCTGTTGGAAAAATAATCTTAATTAGAGTATATATATTTTAAGCAAAGTATCTCAGCCTTAGTTTAGTAATAACATTTTTTTGATATAAAAAATATTAAAAATAAAATAAAATGTCATTTTAAATTAGATTTGTTCATAGGTAGAATTTCCAATCTCAATTTGTGAAAAAATTGGAGGTTAGGCATACCTTGCCTTTGGAAAATCTGACATTGGCTATGAACACTTCTATTCCAAACTAGTTGAGACAACTTTTTTTATTTTTCCTTTTATTTCCAGCCCATATTAGTTGTTGAGCAATTCAATAGTTGAAGTCCTTCCACTTGAATAGTTGTAGCACACAGCTGGCATTTCAATCTTAAAAAGTTAACTTATAGGAGTATATCACAAGTGGCAATGATGATGACGGGGTTTACAGATCAGGAAACCTATGTTCTTCACCTGCTGTGTATTAAATCATCATATCCATTGGACCTGTAAGCTTTAAAATAAGTACTTGCTTATATGTCTTAAGTTTAATGTCAGGGAAAGCCACTTTGCTTAAATCACGTGGCTTTAGCAGCATACTTTATACATATTCAGTATATAAAATAGAGTGCTAAAGTTAATGCATCAACAAAGTTGCAACCAATCCCAGCCTCTTGATTATGAGATTAACCAAAACCTGAGTACTTTAACTCAGGTTTTCACCCACCTGTTGGCTAGAGTTGTAGATCTCAATTGCCAATTAACATAGCCTCAATAGAGCATTCAAGGCAGAACATGGTGCCTTTACTGTAATGCAGATATCATTCATTCATTCTCTCAAAATTTGCAGATAAGCAAAGTTAAGCGTTCAGTAGTTTCTGTTTCATGAAGGACAATGTTAGATTAGATAAAATTTTCATATCATTCATCAACACGGACCTTCAACTTGCAAACAAGCTAAATTTGCAATTTGCAAGATGAAGATCTTTTAGCCATTGCTTTATTCAAGATCCATGATAAATTCTAAAGAATTGAATAGAAAGAAACCCAGAAATGATTCAACTTGCAACAAATTCAAGATTAAGAAAACTCTTCGCATATAATTTAACAGAAAAGAGAAAGTTCTAATAGAAGAAAATGTTTCACGAGATTCTCCTCTAGTTTTCAACAATTTCCTGTCTATAAAGAAGAGACTAAGAAGTTCAAGTAATTTGGCGAAAGTACGAGCTCCACTTGGTAACCACAATCTGGAACTCATGCAGTTGCTAAAAACAAGTGCAAAAGCAGCAAATGAGTGGCGGAATGGCTGATCATTTCTATAGGAATGGGGGCAGTATAACCCATCGGCGTGGATATTTAGGTCTTCCATCCTTTCCATCAAATAGCTGTAGAAGAGAAACAACAGTTAAGAAACATAAAAGTAACAGCAAAAAATAGGAATGTAAGGCCTCTCATTTTATTATTTTGAACTTAGTTCTTCAACTTAAATCCAAAACATATATCAATATTTGTCAACCATTGCTATGCATAGCAAGACGTTTAGAAGTACGAGGAAGCAGACAATAGGTGAATGCTACTCATTTTTTTTCTTCTAGAAATGTACATATATTAACTTGATGGATAATTTGCCTTTTGGCACCCTCATTATCCCCATAATTGGATAGGCATTGTAATTGCCAAGGGACTTTTTTCTTTTTCTGATTACAGATCAGATTAAAAAGATCTGGTAATTAGTGAATGCTTTATCTTGATGAATCAAATATGTTCTAGGAAAAATCATGCACGAAAATGCACATAAACATCGTTGTGTAAGTGCATTTGCTGGCATCTAAAGGTGCTATTTCATAATAACAAATTCCACACTCTATCTCATGATATTGACATCATCTAAACCAACCAATCTAGCACACCATAGTCCATACGGTCACATGGTTCACAAATCAAACTTCAAAAATACAAAGACCTATTTTTAAAACAAGGTCCTTGATTTCTAAACTTTTTGTGTAGGATATACAATAATATAAACTAGCTGAAAGCGCACACAAGGTTACCTTCTTCAATCGCCGATGCTTTGCAAGGGCCCAATTGGTCATGATTAAAGCAGCAACCAAAAGAAAGACATAGCCTGCTACAGTCTGTGTTGCAATGTTGAAACCCAACCATTGATAAATCTCTGTTGTGTAATTCGCACATGTCACAATATTAAAGAGAAACCCTTGTGGGATTTGATACCCTCCACTCCCATCTGGACTGCGAAGATTTTTTAGCAAGATGTGGCAATAGAAGTTTGTGACTTGACAAATCAAACCAAAGCCAAACCCAATCTTCATTTGAAGATCACTAACAGGAGTGTAAAGTGGGTGGTTCACATAGTAAGCAACGTAGCAACCAAAGGTCCAATAATAAGCACAATTACGGAACACATTGGACAGTGGTGAAGTTGCATGGCTAAATCGGTGCACAAAAAATGTTTCCATGATACGTTTGAAGTAGTGGAAGCACCAGTAGAATAAAGCATATGTCTGAACTGGGTGGATGACACGTTCACCCTCATAGCCAAAGTACTTGTATACAGGAAAGAAGTAAAAGACAGGATAAAGGAGCAAAGGACCCAGGTACTCCCAGAAAAAGAGGGTGCGATAGGAAACTTGTGGACCCAGATCCTTCAAAACTACAGTTATTTTGTCTGAATTCCCATCACAGTAATCATTAAGACTCTTCTTGTAATTAAGAACAACAGGTCTCTCCTTTGATCCCGGTGGAAGAGGAAGGGTCAGCCGCTGTCTAGAAGGGTAAAATTTTTTGGCTGTTGATGTCAGCAATAAATCAAGTTATTAAAATAAAACTAGATATAATGCTCAAAATTATATGTAGACAGTAGATACAACTTAACTGCATATTTTTCCTTGGGTTGGGAAGTGAGGTTTCAAAAAAATACTAAAAAAATGTACTTGGAGTTTTAGTCAAAGAACCAAGACATCCAAAATGATAATCTAGAGACACTCAAGTTCTAAGTCTGCTAACATAATTCAAGAGGTGACCTCGTTGTTTTCAGGTTTCTTATTCTTGAAAGGAAATTTATAGCCTGCCTTCACCACTATCACCACCTAACCTTACTATAAAAATAAGCAAATAAACTAAACTGCAATTTATGATCTTTTATGAGTTTGCTCTTAGTATGCAAGACATATCAAATCAAAATCAATTGGAACTTCACATAAAGAAACCATTCAAATTGAATTTCAACATGATATGGCCATTCAGCTAATAAAAGTGAGGAATTGAAACTACAATGCAGAAAAAAACAATTAAAACTCATTGCCATTATAGATAACCAAACCCCTTGCATAAAAATTCTAACAAAAATATATGAAATTCAGCCAGACTATCATATGCATATTGATGCGAGTATATTGAGAATAAAGGAAGTAAATATTCTGCAGAGATAACTTGTTGTTTCAACCAGTAAATTCATATTTTTCAAGTAAAATTAGAAATGATATAAATATGCCATACATGAAACACCATAAGCTCTAACACTAGCATGAATCAGAAAGAAGGGACTTACTAATTATAAAGAGAAAAAAGGGAATTGCAACATGAATCAGAAAGAAGGGAAGGGACTTACTAATTATAAAGAGAAAAAAGGAAATTGCAACAAAGGAGTAATATGACCAAAGAAATGAAACAATCTATTGAACTTCATGCTTATCTACATACAAGCAAACAGGAATATCTAGGAAATGAGATCAAACAAAAGAAAATTCTAGCCAATTGAATGCTTGTGTATGATTTTCCATCCTATAAATTTTCACAGAATCAATACTAGAGTTCCAGTCATTGAAATAAGCCATAAGGTCAAATAGTGAAGCACATGCAGCACTTACTTCGCTTATAAATTGCATCCTGCAGATCAGCTACTGTTGCCTACAAAACACCGAAAAAGACAATTTAAATTGGAAATACACAAGAATCAGGCAAACTCGAATCTTTAACTGAAGTGAAACTGACAGAATCCCGCTCCGTAAGCTCTTCCATTACAGAGTCAAATAACACTCTAAGAAAAACCCCTTTTACCCTTTCCTCTATTATCTTGGCAACCAAACATACTGATAAAGAAATTACAAATCTAAAGATAGAAAAGGAGAGGGAGAGAAAGAGAGAGTACCGAATCATTGAGCTCGAGGCCTCCTTTGATAAGCTCTCTACCACTGCGTGAAACTACAGAAACCTTCATTTTGGAGATCAAATGGGAGAAACCCAATTCACCAAATGCCAAACAAAACAAATCCTTTAAATTATTAAAAGGGTTTGTGCTCAAAGATTCAAAGAAGCTGAAAGTGGGAATTTGAGAGGAGACCTCAAACAAGAAAAATATATAAGTAGAGACAGTAATTGAAATAGAAAAGCAGAGTTGGGTTTGGGGCGGATATATTAAAGACGTGCAGTTGGAAAGTAGGAGAGCTAACCATGAAGATTGATGAACCGCACACCCACCTTAATTGCCATTATCTTACTGATAACATTAGTGGGCCAGAGCGACCATTGAATATCATTTTCCCCATTTGTTCGTTGGTTTAAAATTTAAAAATGCAAGTTAAATCCCAAATATGATATTTTTATCAGTAAAAATTTGAGAGAGAGATTTATAAAAAGTTTCATATTCAAATTAAATAATAAAGACTATTTTGAAAATCGAATTAAAATTTTGAATTGGCATTATCATTGGATATTGTCACTGATTGCTTCTCATAACAAGTCTCTTTAAATTAAATACTGCAAAAAAAGAGAGGAAAAATTTGAAGTATTTTTAGCTGTAGGAACACAAATTTGATTAATCAGAATTATGGCAACATTTCATATACAATACCACCTCTATAAATTAATACTGATAAGTTAACAATTTCTATTATATAATAATATTTTATGGATTCGATTTGAATAAATTAATTAAATTAATAATTTTAATAAATTAATAAGATAATATTTTTTTAAAATTTTTTACATAATTATATGATCTATTTATAATATAAATTAATAATTTATTAATATTTTACATAAAATAAATTATAATATTTTATTAAAATATAACTTTAAAAGTTGTTTAAATCTAAGTAATTATAATTATATATATTTTCACTTTATTTAATTCATTTTCAAATCATCATATATTTTTTTATTTAATTTATTTATTTTATATTCAATTGATTGGTTCATAGTATAGGAGTTTTGCTTCAATAAATTCAATTTGGCATCATGATATTTTTCTACAATTTCAATTAATTTATATTCTATTGATTATATATTTTTTTAACTCATTTAGTTTATATTAAATTAATTATGAGATTAGAAATATATTTTTAATAAATGAAATATATTTATTGAATTATAAATATTTTTTAAATTAATAAATTATTAATTTAATTAATTAATATTTTTATTAATTAATAGAATTTATAAATTTCAACCCTATTAAAAGTTAATATTAGAATTCGAATTTGATTGACGCTTAAAAAAAATCAATCTATTTATACCAAACCTAAAAAAAATAGTATTTTTGTTCAAATCCATTTTTTTTTCAATCTCTGTTGGGTTTTTACCGCGAATGGGATCATTGACTGATTTCTGATTTAATCCACTCCGTATGGTATTATTGACGGATTTCTTATTTGATCCACTGAAATACTGAAGGTTTATTAGACAAGCAAATGTGACAGTAAATAAAATCGTTTAGTGATAGAGATGAAGGGAGAAAATTGATTTTAGATGAATTAAAAATTAATTTTTTTTTTATATAAATATAAATTTTTTAAAAAATTTTATTTTAGTGGCCGAAACTGTATAAAAAATTAAATTTAAATAGATCTAATGAATTTTTTTTTAGCAAAACACTTCATCCATATTCAGAAAATATTTGAATAAATAATTATGTAAAATAATGAAACATTTAAATTTATTATATTATTGATTTTTATAGTTTTATTACATTTAAAATAAAAATTCTGAACCAATGATGTTTCAAATATATATATATATAATATTTTTTAAATCTCATTTAATTTTCATAGTTGCTAATAATTATTAATTATCAGATGTTAATATATTTAATAATTATTAAAAATAAATATTTTTATTTAAATAAATAAATAAAATTAGTTTGAAAACAAAATTAAATTGAAATTTCAATGCTACATTTGAATCAAAAAGCTTTGAGCGATACTCACTTAGAAACCGAGCAAATAAGTCCGTTATCACGTTCCAATGTCTCTCATAGTGGTTAGTGGAACTTACCTTATAATATTATAAATATCATTTTAACTTGACCAACTAAACATTGTATATACACCAAAAATTCTTGCCCACACAATAAGAATTTATCTCATGCACACAATTAATAAACGAAATATAAAATAAGGATTTATTTCGTACATCTAATCAATAAACGAAATGTAAAGCGTATCCCAGTAAATGAAATCAATAATTCCAATGGCATATCTCAAAATAGTTTAACAGTTGGTGTTATGAAGCATTTAAGCCATGGCCCCAAGTCCCAATTTCTAACTACCCGGGATTGAAATACAACCACCAACTAACCCATATGCAGACCACGATAATAATAGTTATGAACGATCAAGTACTCAGCTTATAGGTTTCATTTTCTTCACTCATAGCCTCATTTATTCATGCACACAATGGTCGAGTACCTGCCTCCCAGTAGCCTTTAAAAGTTCCTAATGCACCTTCACAGAAATAGATAAATATCAGGCAGAAAGTCTTGAATCTGCTCTAGATTATCCAGTTTCACTAGCCATTCACATCTTAACTGTCATTTTTCCATGCAATAGATTTCAGATGTCTAGCATTTGGTGAGGTAATCTACTGACTATAACTTGATATCAAACCTGTAGAATTCAGGTTTACTAATATCAGATGCAGCAAAAGAAAAACGAAATGAGGCTTATGATAAGTAAAATAAGGCTTATGAGAAGTGAACATTCTGTTACACCATCCAACCATTCCAAGTATTGAGGCTTGGTAGGTCAAACTCCCAAACATGTGTTATTCATGATGGTTTAGATAATCTATTGAGAAAAACATACAAAAACCATTACTCCCCACCATCCACTGTCTCTTTGTTCTGGGCCTCTGGCTTAGTTCTGTAGTTATACACCCATTGCTTTGCGGAAGAATCTTCATTTTTGTAGAGCCAAACAGACCGAGTCCACTATCAAGGTAAACAATTAATATGCATAACAAATTTATCCAAGAAGCCTGAAAGGATATTCCAGAGTTGAAGGCTTCAAGCTTTGATATTCTAATTTCAGGATAGTATATTTGCACCACTGAGAATCCAAGATGGAGCTCAAAGCCACAAGGGTCAAGTACGTGTGCTATTTTTTATACATGATACACATGTGAACAAGCCCATATGATGAATTCAACTTACTCCAATAGCTGAGCACTGAGTGCCCATCCAAAATAGATGAAAAATGGAAAAGCTAGACCACTGTGATAACTGATATAAAGATCTTACTTCTCCCCAAAATAAACCATTAAATTATTTGTTGACATGACAAAACAAAATAATTCTCATTGATTCAGAGTGGGAAAAGGGAAAAAAACTTCAGCGAAGTCAGGGCCATAACAAAGATTATACAATCGAAAGACGGGCAGTTGATACCTATATGTACTGATATATAATATTAATTCATATCTGTTCCCAAATGATTTGCAATTGTAACTTATGATAATCACTGACAATAAGAAGTTCCAAATTCTAGCTTCTCATTAAGGCATAATTCCAGCCACAAGCAGGCTCATTTAGTTCAATTGCTTCAAGCAACTTCATTGTCTACGTTGGACTTGCTTAAAATCATTTTCGAACTATGAAAAGAGTATTCTGTTGACATTTCCCCTATAGTTTCAAGTGCCAGAATTGCACCAACAATATGTCCTCTATCCAAGTTCATATGACCCTTTTTAATTTGCTCATACAAACACCTCCACTCTAACTAAAATAATGGAAGAACTAATCACAGGGACTTATTTACAGCTATAAATAGCCTTCTAAACTAAGAATGCCAATCTTTGGCAGCAGTTATTCACACATTCATCACATTGTCATACTGAATTGTTTCATTATCTATTCAAAATAAGTAACTAGACGAAAATAAAAGTAAGGTGACAGCTTTTCATGATCTCCTGGAATTAGAATGAGAAATTGTGGATATGAATCCTACTTTCATTGACAGTAACGTTTATATTAATGAAGTTGCACCAATGCTCACTAGCTCCGCTAAGCAAGAATATTTACTTTCCAAATGAAAAATTAACTAGCAAACACGCTTGAAATCTAACAAACAAAAAAGCTATGCGATATGAAAACAAGAAACTCTTAATTTCCAATTATTTTGTCCTCTCATTAATAGTTTCTAGATCATCCATCATCATGAAAAGATACAACATGATAAAAGATGCATCAACAGATTCTAGAAAAGACTGAAAATTAAGGAATAACCACAATTGCGAGAAAACATTTGGTATCAAAATAAAATGTACCATTAAACTCATTAGGCAAGCTTGCAAATGTCCTCGTACTCGACAGCTTTTAGCACTCTTCCATCATAAATCCCCTTCTCTATTTGCACCTTGGCACAAAACTTCTCTGTATCCACTCCCAACAATCTTGCATTTGATCCTCTGTATGCTCCATTAACTATCCTCACAAGACCCCCAGGCTGTGGAATCACAGTCTCAAGCTCTTCCTGATCAACTCTCAATACATGTTTACTCTCAAGCATTTCAATTTCTCCAACATACTTATCAATAACTTTCCTCACAGCCCCTTTCTGTTTATAATAACCTTTCTGTGCCAATGTCTTACTCATCACTTTAACAATAATCCCTTCACAAAGCCAATAATCTTTTCGATTACTTCTCTCCTTAGCCTTCTCTTCTTCCTTCATCAACTCCTCCAATGCTGATTTTCCACTCTTACCCACATTACCATTTTCTTTATTTTTCACTTTCTTTCTTTCTTTCTCCTCACCTTCCTCAAAAATCAATCTAGTGGAACTCTCTCCTTTCTCTTTACCAACATTACTTTTCGAACCAAGTGCAAAACCAATCTTAACCCCACCTTCCAATTTCAATTCCTTTGGTGCAGGCTCCACCAATTCAGTACTTTCCTTCCCAGAATCCCCATTTTTAACAGTTGTAAATAATTGCTCAGCCTTCTCAATCTGCTTCTGTATTTCTCTTTCTTGCTTCTCCTCCTCAACTAAATCAGCTCTAAGTCTCTTATTCTTCATTTTCTCCTTAAACATAGTCTCCGAATCTCTATCAATATAAGTAATAAACCACCCTTTCGGTGTCTCCTCAACTTTGCACTTACCTGTTCGACCCAAGTACTTAACGAACTCGGTCAAAGTAGCCCACTCGGTAGAGTTCATATGAACATGATGTCGATCATGAATATATTCATTATAAACGACGGTGGCGGCGACACGGGAGAAACGGTGGCTCCGCCGCATGAGATCGAGGAAAGAATTCTCGAACTCCTCGGAGTAACCATCGACGACTCGGTGTAGGTTTTGGCCGAAGATTTGCATCTGACGTTGGTGGCTCTCGCTCATACAATGACATTTGAAGCCGTTCTCGTCGCGGCACTGCTTCTGGCACATCTGACAGTACCATCGGAGCTTTTGGAGACCTTTGGCTTTGATTCTGTTCGCGATTGCTTTTGGTGTGAGAAAATCGTTTTTACCCATTTGGGATTAGAGATAATTGAAGCTCAAAGATAGAAAAAAAATTGAATTTCTTTTGATTAATTTGAGAATGAATTGAAGAAGAAGAAGAAAGAACTGATTTTTATTGGGAAGAAAGGGGAAGAGGATTTAGGGATTCAATTATTGGGATTTTATTTTTATTTGTATGAATCTCACTTTTTAGGCTGGGCCATTGCCCAATTAAAAATAAAAATAAATAATTAATATTATTTTTTATCATCTATTGTAATTTGTAATAAATAATATAATTTATTTTATATACAAATACATGCAAGTTTATCTTTAAGAATTTAAAAAATTGGAAACAAATAGTATAAAGTCATGAATTTTGTTATTTTAAATTCAATTGATTTTGTAATTACATTATTAATTAATTAGTAAAAAAATGTTGTTATATTCAAAAAGTGGGTTTTGAATTTAAATATTTTTATATTGGAATAGGCTACCAATGCAAAGAGAATTGCAAATTAATCTATGTGCCTAAGGCATGTATAAAACCTCCCTCTTCCATCAAGCTTGACATCCTTCACAAGTGCAAGTACAATACCAACATTATGATAGAAATAGGGATGAAATTAGAACTGTAATTTTGAGAGTTAAATTAAAAAGTAATAAATTTTAATATTTCAAATTGTAATTTCATATATATATATATATATATATGTTTCATATTCACATAAATATAAATATAATGTTAAATCAATTATCTTTAAAAGAAAAAAAAATACAGCACCATTAATTTGATGATAATAGTTGATTTAATAGATTGTTAGAGGAGCACAATAGTAAAAAAAAAGGAAGAGGTAATTTAGAAGAAGTGAAACAAAAATTGCAGTATATGGTGTGAATTTGCACCTGAAAGCTAAAACAGCAGCTTGGCAAAACAAGGGAAGAGAAGAAGAGAAAAACAACTTTGTTGTCGGAGGCTATTTTTATTGTTCATGTGAAAAAAATATATACATACTTGGGGTTTGTTTTTGGGCTTGGGGGGCAGTGACCCCTGCACTATTGCAGGTGGTTCTGCCACAAGATAGAAAACCAGGAAGCAGCGGAGTTTGCCAGGCTTGCAGGAAGAAAGTGAATGGTTTCGAGTAAGAGAGTGCACGTACACATTTACTAGAAGGAAAGTTCAAAGATCCACATGTCCTGCACCCTCTCTGTGTAATTGTTGCAAGTGTCAAATCCAGCTTAACTATTAATAATGTGGAGCTAAAACTCAAAAATGAACTTCCCTTAGCGTGCCAAAAATGCCAGCGGAGTAGGTCAAGAAAAGGGACTAAATTTTCAACTTGTGGTCAATACCATATCCATATGGCTTGTGCATTGGAAATGATTTATAAAAGATTTTGGCATGAGTAATTTGACCCCAGAAAACACCGTTCTGGGCACCAGCAGAGAGATAGGAGGAGCTTCAACTTTAAAGGAAGCCTGGAAAATTATGAGGGTTCTTGAGCGTGTTCTTTCGGCCATGTTGGGAAATCCAACCACTTCTCTTGAAAGAGAGAATAATACAGTAATATTTAAATTTATAATCAAAGTACTTTTTGAGATTGTTTCAGAAGTGATAATTAAGTTGTTAGGAGTTAATTTTGAGTCAGTTCTAGCTGTTGCTATGCTTAATTTTGATTTGATGAGTTAAGTAACTGCAGATTTTGTTCTAGTGTGAGTTTTTTGTAGTATATATGAGCAGCTGATGCGAGTTCTTATTCCAAAATTTCTGTATCTAATGTATTAAGAAATGTATTTGTCTTGTTTAAAACTATGGAGGGTCAAGGGAATCCCTGATAAAATGTGCTTTCAAGTTTTTCCTCTAGTTTCCAATGGGTGCTCCCAATCCTTTAAGTGCACCTATTTGGATCAATGATCTCTCTCTGTTTAACTCCTCATTCATGATCTTACCATTAGATCAATAATATATGTTTATGTACCTAGTAATAATTCAACTAATTAAAAGTTAGGTAAACTTAATAAATAAATTAAAATTAGATTAATAACCAAATGATTTAACGAAAAAAAATTCACCAAAAAAATCATAAAAAAAAATGGAACTTCATGATTATTTGTTTTGGATGCTAGATGAACACTTGATGGATGTGATACTATTCAATTGGCAAATGTTAATATTTAAGGGTTTTTTTTCTCAAAATTATATAATTTTTTGTTTTTTTTTTATACTCAACTCAATAAATTATTTATTTTTCAAACTAAACATTTTAGCCGATATTTTCTAATACTTGTAAATTTTTTAAATTATATTATATTTTTTTTTATCATATTAATTTAAATTTATCCTTTTTTTTTCTTATTTTTCTCATGATATAGTCAAATTTTCTAGTCGAAGTCTATGTAGTATGTGATTTGGATATGACATTTATATGAATGGGCCCAATCAAATAATTCACAGCTTTTGTTCAAGTTGGGCTTAATCCCACACCCAAATATAAAAACTCCATTTCTGATGTCATCTCGCAATTCTCGCCTGAGTCTGCTTCAACCTTAGCCTCACCGGAAACCGCTTCCGCCGCCAGAAAGAAAAACACGGAGGCAGGCAGCTATCAACTAGATATGGCCAAAAAGCAAGACTCAGGTAGCAGAGTGAAAGCGATTGATGGTGACCTTGTAGACTATGAGCTTGAAGACTCCACTAAACCATACAATCTGTACCTTTTTTTTTTTCTCTCTCTCTCTCTCTGGGATTATAGTCTTATTTAGGTACTATAGAGCTGTGAAAATTTTGATATTCTGTTTGGGGCTTTTCCATGTTTGTCAAGTAAAATAATCAAAATCCGATTGTCCCAGCTTTTTGAGAGAAAAATTGGGTTTATTCTTGTTCATTACAAATTTACAGTATACTATTAGTATTGATGATTAATGAATCCTCAGTTCCTCACTATTATCATCATAACCATATATTTGTTTGGCTAATGCTTTTCAGATGGTGATAATTGGATTATGAACCAAGAATCATTTGGACAAGTGCAATGAACATTGCACATTATTGCAAAATGATCTTAATCCTTTAATTAAATCAGAGTAAACTGCAAACTGAATTTTGGTGGACACTAACTTAACTGTCCAAAGAAACTTTTAAGTGTCAGTTGTCAGGATGTTAATTAAATTGTTAACTGAGAGTTTGGTCTGCTCTGTTTGAGGTTGTTCTCTTTGATTTTGAGGCGAGTTCCTGCAGGTCTTTGTTAGGCTTCTGCTTTTGAGCTCTTATTCATGATTTCCTTCTCAGTATTTTCAATTAATTTAATGCTTTCATTTTGTAATTCAATATTTACCCTAGTTATTGGCACTCGTGACACCTGTTGGCGAGCCTGATTTTATGAAGAAAAATGCAGGTTAGACAGGTTAAGCCTTTGGAAAATTTGACGTTTTCCACATCCAGGCCGGCCCATGAACAAATCTAAACACAACAAAGATGTTGATCTCACAGAAGAAATTGAGAGTTATTGAAAAGAAATTTGCTCTTTTATGGTAGGTGATGATTATGTAAATGCTACTATATGTTGGAGAAAGTTGCTATTTTTTTTTTAATCATCTGCAGCAAAAATGATATTTTTCTTTTTGCTCCCTTGCCTTTCTGTGGTTTTTCCTATACTTAGTATTATCTTCTATACGTAAAATTTAATTGTGAAATAGTTTGTTGGTTGTGAATGTTTCTACCCAATCCTGCAGGAGCTATCTTCAACTTTGTGATGGATGATACAAAAAAGATGATCATGAAGAAAGTTGGTGAGTATTTTGGAACCTGAATCATGACAGTTAACTTTGATGCATTTTTATTGAACAACAAGTGAGCTTGGAAGAAGCTCTTTTGTCTTAAATTGTGAAGTTAACATGAATTTAAAAATAATAATAATAATAATAAATTTATAGGTTTGTTTGAAAGAACCAACATGGCCACAAGTGATCTCCTCTGTGTTGTGTTCTTATTGTTTTTCGTTTCGTCCTTCATCTACTTAGGGTATGCTTGACATTGTTGTTTGAACTACTATGGAGAAAAATACTTTGTTTAAAACACTGGTTAGATATTAAAATTTACTCTTAAGATGGATTTCACATGATCTAATAATAAAAGTTATAAAACAGCTAAACAACACTCCAAAACTGTTTTTCTCTATAGCATCTAAAAGAGTGCTTTTCTGAAAAAACAGTTTCAAGCTCAATGCCAAACATAACCTTAATGAATTGGTGGTAATTATTTTGCTTAGAGGTCCTGATCTAACTGCTTTTTATTGAATGTTGGCCCCCTAAAAATGAATAAAAAAGGATAAAATGTATTTCTTAAATTAATTTATCATTTTCATATAGTCGCGGGAGGCTAAGTTATTTATATATTAACAATGGAGGCCAAAGATTTTTAGATAACTTATGTAATCTCTCATCATTATTTATATATTTACTTTACCTAATATATCTCTAGAGACAAATACTTGAAAGGTTATATTACAATTTACAATATATGTACTCTAATTTCACAGTTTATTCAATTTGAAAAAATAAAATTTACAATTTACAATTCTTTCCTATACCTTGACTTGAGGGTCTTTCTTTATTTTATAAGGTGATATATTTTTATAGAAGAAAAGGTTTTGCATCTGGATCTTCATTAGTTTCCTCGTATTATTATTCAAGGACAAATATAAGAATTAATTAGCGGACAACGATATCATAATATTATAACATTAGAGGTAAATTTCAAAAGAGTTAACTTGGAAGAAATCTGTCTTCATATATTATTATTTATTTATGTTAAATAATTTGTAAGCAATTGAAGAAGTCAATTTGATTGGAGCTTTATAAATAAGATCATTATGGATTCATCTGCATAATGTAAAGGATCAGCTGGCATTTTCTTCTGTCTTTAATTTCTCTTATGCTAAAAGCTTCATCACTAGTCTTTCTGGTTACTGGTATCAAAGTCAGAGTCTAACTGTCAAGCCAAGAAATTTAGATCTGTAAATTTGCTCCCATATAATTTTATCATGACAAATTATTTGATTCATCTTTCTTGATAGCAAAATTTGATTCATTCGTATATATGCTATATATGCTATCAGTAAATATATGGACCTGTTGATTAATTGCATCTTCTATATATTAACTATTGATGATTAATTTTATCCAACTATTATTATCATCTCCTTTTATTCGTTTAGGAAAGAGAATTATTAGGTAGGAAAGGAGCAATAATGATGGGTATAAGTAAGGGGTACATCTCTTGTGTTTTTCTATAGTACAGTCTCTAACTCCCTTCCTCTCAATTTTGACCTCTCCAAATTTAGGCCTTGACAAGATTTTTCATTTTATAAATTGTATAATCATACTTTAAGTAATAGAGCATGATTATTCATCCTCAAGTAATAAAGTGGGTTTTACGAGTTGAGCCATATATATTCGAACAAAGCAACATGTTCTTATTTTATCTAATAATATTGGCTTTTTTTTTTGTTCTTTTAACCCTTTCTTAATCAAAATAGACTAGCTGTTCATTGAGTGTTGTAGGGTGACCACTTTTTATTTTTGTGGATAATTATGTTCTAATTGGAGTTCGAATTTGTAATCTCACAACTGTGGACATGATTCTAGTATCTATGGGCTGACCTTTTTAAAAGATGAATTATTTGATTAATAAATATTCTTGTGCAATGCAGATTGTTCAGTTAAAAGAAAATGTCAACCACTCAAAGTCAAAGCGACAGGGAAAATGTGCTTGATACTGAAATTTATCTTCCTGATTACCATAAGCACCCACTTGTGCGCAAACCTCTTTCAGTTCCTTATTCATGTGATAGATGTGGGCAGCTGGGGATTGGAGTAGGCTACCAATGCAAAGAGAATTGCAAATTAATCTATGTGCATAAGGCATGTATAAAACCTCCCTCTTCCATCAAGCTTGAAATCCTTGGCAAGTGCAAGTACAAACATTATGATAGAAACCCAGGAAGCAGCAGAGTTTGCCAGGCTTGTAGGAAGAAAGTGAATGGTTTCGAGTATGAGTGTGCACGTATACATTTGTTAGAGGGAAAGTTCAAAGATCCACACTTCCTGCACCCTCTCTGTGCAATTGTTGCAAGTGTCAAACCCAGCTTAACTATTGATAATGTGGAGCTAAAACTCAAACAAGAACTTCCCTCAGCGTGCCAAAAATGCCAGCGGAGTTGGTCAAGAGAAAAAACTAAAGGGTGGGGTTATGTTTCAACCTGTGGTCAGTACCATATCCATATGGCTTGTGTAATGGAAATGATTGATGAGGTCTCAGAAAATGAAACATTTAAAACAACGGGCACGAGTAGTTCGACACTGGACAACACTGTTCCAGGCACTAGCAGAGAAACGGAAGGAAGGCTAAATTTGAAGGACGCCTCGAAGATCATCGGAATAAAGGTTCTTGAGCGTGTCATCTCGGCTATGTTGGGAAATCCAACCACTTCTATTGAAAGAGAGAGTATTACAGTAATATCTAAATATATAATTGAGGTGCTTTTTGAGATTGTTTAGAGTGATAATTAGAGGAATGAAATTAAGAAATTAATTGTGGGCCGAGAAATAATTATGGGTAAAAAGCCGAGTTTAGGTTTTTGTTAGGATGACCTAGACTCGTATGGATCTGCATGACTCCGTCCCAGGAGGATTAAGTTCTTAGGAGTTAATTTTGAGTCGGTTTTAGCTATTGCTTTGCTTAATTTTGATTTGATGAGTTTAGTTACTGCAGGTTTTGTTCTAGTGAGCGTTTTCTGTAGTATATGAGCAGCTGCAAGTTCTTATTTCCAATTTTCTGTTTCTAATTGTATTAGATAAAGAATGTATTTATCTTGTTAAAAAACTATGGAGAGTCGAGGGAATCCCTCCTAAAATAATGTGTTACCCAGCAGGTTTGGGTTGGGAATTTTAAAATTCACATAATTTATTAAAATATATAAAATTAAAAATTCGAATCTTAACATCATAGATTTATATAAAATTCTATTTATTTGGTGTAAAAATAAAACCTATATGTGATTTTTTATGACATTTTCATAATATACTCTCATTTAAAATCTGTATTGAAATAAATTAAATTTTTCATATTTTTAAAAAATCCAATATTGATAGCTTTTGTTGGAGTTTGGCTTAACCCCATATCCAACTATAAAACCTTTTAGTCCACCACATGCTAACTAATTAAGGATGGTACCGGTTTGATTTAATCAAGAATATTTATCAAACTAAACTAATCCTTTTAATTTAAAGGGTATTTATCAAGTTAAACTAATATTTTCAGATTAAAAAATAATTAAATCAAATTAAATTATTATTATAGCTAAATTATTGGTTTGATTATATTTGATTGTATTTGGTTTATCAGTTTTAAATTAAAATATTTTTTAAATAGTTTATTTTATTATAAATTTGAGAAAAAAAATTGATAAATTATCAGTGATAAAAATAATCTCAAAAATAATTTAATGTATAATATAAATCTTGTCTATTCCATTAAATAACACAATTAAAATTTGTCTTTTTTTTCAAGAATTATATTTTTTTATTTATTTTTAATTAATTTTCATGAATGATATTTTTTAAAAATTTTAAATTACTGATAGGTAAAAAAAGCAAGTGGATGTATATAAAATAAAATTAAATATATTTAATAATAATAATAAAAAATAATGTATTAATATTAGGTTCGATTTGATTTGAAATCGAGAGAAAAAATTCAAATTGCAAACTAAATCTAACCTTCGATTTGCTTTATTTTTCAAATTAAAACTAAAATAAATAATTATAAAACCATCGATTTCAATTTAATTTGATCGGTTAGATTAAATTTAATCAATTTGACTTTTACTCTTATAATTAATAGTGATTTAATATATTAACGTATTTATTGTAATATATATTTTATAATTTAAGTAATTAATTATTATAAGATATCTAGCAGCTAATGTGTTGCTTGCAGAATTTGGTGGTTCTTCAAATGGGAAATTGAATTGGATTTAATAGAAGAAATGGAGTGATATTGATATGGAAGTTTTTTGTTTTTTACGAGATTGATCACGATGGCCAAGTTATCTCTTTTACATGGATCGTGTTCATACTCCGATTTATGAATCTCTGTTATGCCTCTAGTTAGACATGACCATTGTCCGGTTCAAAATTGAAACCGAATCGAATTAAATCGAAATTAAATCATATTAAACCAAAACCATTTTCAAATTATAATACTGTGACTCTAAGGTTTGGTTTTGATTCTCATAATTTTCAAATCAAACTAAAATCGGTGGTTCGGTTCGATTCAGAACCGTGGATGAATTTATTATATATTATAAGTATTTGACAATAATTTAATGTTTAATGGACTTGATGCATGCAGACCTATTGGCTATTCATGAGAATTAAGTTCAAGCCCTCCCTTTTTGTTTAATAAATTCGGTTTTAAACCGTATTGAAATCGTATCGAATCGAAATCGAAATTTAAACCGAAATAAAAACTGAAATCATCTTGAAACTGACAGTTCCTAAATCAAACCGAAACCGCATTTCAAGATTCCAGTTCCAATTTACTGATTTTAGAGACCAAAACCGGAGATTTTAAAATCAAAATCGGTGATTCCGAAACCGTGATCATGCCTACCTCTAGTGGCAGAACTAGACTTTAAATATTAGGGGAATAAAATAACTACGAGAAAAAAATAAATTTATAATTTAAAAAAATGTATATTATAAAATTTAAGGAAATTTGTTGGTTAAATTTATATATATTCTCTAAAGAAAATTGTGTGAAAAATATATTAATATATTGATTCGATGAGAGATCTCTTGCATTACATTAAAAAAAAATCAAGGAAAAAAAATGGGTACAACTTTTTCATTTATGGATTATAAAATTTTTATCTTTTAATTTGGAATTAAATAATTCTTAAATTTTGTCCTGATCGGATATTGAAGCTAAGACTGGATAATGGATCACCTGTGTAAATTTCTAATAATTTTGAGTAAGTAAGTTTTAAATTTTCTAAAATTATTCATAAATTATTTGGAGTATGTTTGGAAAAAATTTATAAAAATTATTGAGTATTTACACTGATATTTGAATATCTAGATTGTTAATAATTGGTAATTGTGTTTAAATGGAGTCTATAAATTTAGATAAATTAATATTATTAATTTGCAGATATTGTGAAAATTATTTGGATGATGTATATGGAAAAAAAAAAATTAAGTTTGATATTGGTTTTAGAATATTCAGGTGGTAAATAACTAGAAACTTTGTTTAATTTAGGTGTAAAAATTAATTAATTGATGATGGTAATTTAGAGTTAATATGGATATTATCCGAATAATAATTATGGAAATTAGGTATCAGAAAGTTAGATATTGTTGGAGTAATTTAAGGAGGCGGTAATTAAATTAAGTCAATAAATTAATTTAATTTGAAGAAAATTATTTAGAGTTGGATATTAGAAATTTAATTTCAGAATAATTATTGAATTATTATAGAGATTATTTTGGATGAGGTGATAATTAAAATTATTAGTTAAATAAATTATTTATTGGATGGGATATTAGTTTCGGATGATTATTCATTGAGATATTAGTTATATTTATGGAATTATAATTATTGGGTATAGATATTGGATTTTATTGTGGAGTAATTATTTAAATTAGTTGAAATCATCTATCGGATTATTAGATGAATTATTTTGGAGATTAGATAATTATTAATTAGTAATATATTAATTTTAATTTTGTCTTATAGATATTGAAAATTTATTTAATTTAATTTAATTAATTTTGGCTTTTAATTTATTTTATTAGAGATTGATATTGAAAATTTAAGTATAGTATAGTGACCAGATGAATTATTTATATTTCAAAGAATATTATTTTGGAGGATTATTAATTATAGAATAATTCTTGGAATGAATTTGGAATATTTGTTAGATTGTTATAAATAAATAATTAGTTAACTGAATCAAATAATTGAGATGTGCAAATATTATCATAAATATTTATAGTTGAGATGGAGATTCAAGAGGTGTAAATGGAGATGTTAATGTTGGATATGAGATAATTATTAATAGTGTTATTATTTTTATTTCAGGGGGCTAAGTCCTATTTTAGGAGAGATTTTATCGAATTTTATGCAAAATTCTGAAAAATAGTTTCTTTTTATTCTGAGTCGGCATTTAAATATTTATTTTAATAATTTTTATATTCAATTTGTTGTTGTAGGTGTTGTCTTTGCCGTCATTTAAAAGGCACTTCAAGGGAGGCAGTTAGTTGAATAGTCGTCAAATCTATATGTGATACTTCATAATATAGTTTCATATTTTTCATGCATGTGTATTAAATTGTATGATTATATTATTAAATGAATAGGACATATGCCTGTTTATTACATTATAAATTATGTTGCATATTACATGTAGTTGCTAAATGAGATTGGAATGATATAAGACCACCTAAAATATGGATATGATATGAGCTAATGATTATGATACGATGTGCTTGGTATAATGAGCTATGACTCGTGTGATGGCAAGATTTTTTCGTTATTCGAAGCTGTTTGTCAGTCGGATTGGTGCTACTTTATTACGGCTGTGACAACGGAACTCTATGGATTAAATTAAGTGACAATATTGGATTAAGAGAGAATTGTTCCTATTGACTAATTCAAATCCCTATTTGCTTTCGTGATTATTTATCTGCATGACACATTGCATAAAAATTTAATTAATAAAATAATTAGATGACACCAAATGATTATATTAGATAGTATCATTTACTGTATCGAATGCTCAATTCTTTTTTTTTTTTTTTTTTTCAGTTTGCAGGTGAGCATTAAAGTTGGATTATTATTGAGTCGATTATGTAATTCTTCTTCTGGCAGTAAAGGTTATTTATTTATTTTATTTTTGTTATGTATCGTAAATCTAAAGTCCCGCATTATTAATTTTGTGTTGATCTTGTTGCTTTATTTAATTTATTAAAAATTTGAGTTGTGCATTTAGTGAATTTTCGAGCTTTTCGATTTTACTTATGACCTGTAGAGTAAAATTATTTTATTATGATAACGAGTTAAATATAATGGTTATGACAACCCTGATGGAAAATGATTTAGCTTAAATCAGATAATGTTTATAAAGTGGGTCAAAACTTGATTTTATAATAGTTTCAGTTGTTATATTTTAGTTTTATCGTTTAATATAAGGTTAAGTTGATTATAAGTTCTGAAAGTTTTATATACATAATTATTTTGAATGTTTTATATATGTGAAAATAATTTTTCTTAAAAAATTATTAATAATTTTATCAAACTTTAACATATAGTAAATTTAATATTTTTAATTCTATTAGATTAGTTATATTTGACATTTCCACAAAATTAGTAAAATTTACAAATGAATTTTAAATATATATAATAATAAGAAAACAAAATACTAAACTATTGAATTTTAATTACAAACTAGTAACATTATCTATTTAAAATGAATTTCATAAGTAATCTAAATTATGAAATTTATTTATAAATAAATTTTTTAATGAAATTTATATGAATTTAAAAATACACTTAGTTTTCAAATTGGAAATCCATTCTATGGAAATGTTCAACTCATTTTTTTTTAACGATCGAAATATTGTGGGTGTCACTCAATAATAATGAGGTCCCTTCCATGTACTCCAAGTCATACTACCTACTCCTTTAATTATTTTTCTTAATCACAACTAATATTGGATATAAGGAGGTTTGGTCTATCAATGACATAAAAGAAATGTGCTTTGTTTGGCTAATAAAGTGAGACACTTAGAATATTATTAATAATCTCAATAATTTAATATTAAATAAATTAATAATCTTTATTATATAATAATTTTTTATGATTTTGATTTAAATTAATAAATTAAATTAATATTCAAATAATTAATATATTTTTAATTAATAAAATTCATAAATTCCAACGATATTAATTTATAAATTTTTTACTGTAGTTATATAGTTACTTACCACTTTGCTACTAATTAATCTATCATCTCTTTCAAAATTATTTTCATAAATGAAAACAATTTGAAAATATAAGAGCCCTCTGTCGTTACATACCTTTAAGTACATAAAATAAATTTTGCTAGTTAAATTAAACAAAATAACTATGATTTTTTAGCCTATTTGCAAGCTATACCATAAGTAAAACGTTTCTCTCGAAGGAAAATATATTGAAAAGTTGTGTTTTAAAGAGCCTTCCTATACACATTTGCATAAAACTGAAAATTTATCCACCAAATGAACATTGTAAATATTGACTTTGGTAACTAAGAGCTAAGTTCTCTATAAACAATGTGTAAATTATCGGCAAAATCATAAATTGTATGGAATATCTATTTTTTATGAATTGAATGTCAATTGATATAGATGATTCAAAATGGATTTTGGGTTTTTGTGTATATTACTAATGGAAAAAGTACCTTTGGAGGAATTTCAAGGAGATGTGGAAAGATTAAAAGAGATGCCAGTTATGATCTTGTATTTTTTTTTTTTTTTAATTCAAATCCCACTTTTTTCCTTTTATATATATATAAAAGACTCATTTTAATCAATTCACTACGATTAAATATCGTATTTTAATTTTTATTTTTAATTTTTATTATATAAAACGTGATTTCACTTTAAAAACATCAATAATAGTAAATTTATTACTAAAATATCTAATGGTGAAAACTACGAACTGTTAAAAAAAAAAAATAATAAAATACATGACTTTTAATTAAAAAAAAAAAAAGAGTGAAACCATGATATTTTTTTTTTTGTATTTTCTGAAAAAATAAAATAATTATATGGTTGATATGACCAACTCCAAGCAGGAATCCCAAAAGCATTTACACATCATTGAGATTGATTATTTAGTAAATGAAAATGTAAATTTAAAATCTTTTAATATATAATTCAAACATATATATGTTCTATAATCTAGCAATTAAACTTGCTTTGGCAGTGCATAGGATGAAAATACAGATGATATTGCAGTGCATAAGAATCCGATGAGGAGGATTCCGGCGGACGTGTAGCCCTTGTTTAAAAATTGTACGACATCTCCAGCCCCTAAAACTACATACAATGGCTTCAAATCCTTTGTAGCAGCAAATCCAGCAGCAACTCCGGTGGCTAGTAAGTATGATATTACCTGCTCGAGTACCATATATACATATAATTTTGCCATTATAATTAAACATAATTTAAGAGCCCTATAATACACTTTTTTTTTTTTTTTTTATTGGAGATATCAGATTGACTAAAATATTGTGAGCTATATAATTAGAATAAATCTACTCTTTTATGAGTTTACATGAGATTTTTTTTTTTGAATTTGTGTTTTCTAAAATATTTTTTATTATTATTTTATTAAATAGAAATATTAAATTTTGATAATTTAAAATATTTTTTATTTGACTTTCATTGGTACTCAAATTCGAAACTTTAAAGCTCTAAAAATAATTATATTAAAATTAAATAAAAAATTCATTGATACAATTTTGAAAATTAATATAAAGAAAAATATATAAAATTGATTTATTTTATATGGATAAATTGAAAATAATAAAAAACAATATACTGACATGAAAATTTTTGATAAAGTGATTTTATATAAAATTAATTTTTGAGAGATTTACTTAATACATTCAAATTTTTTTTTTTAAATAACACTTAATTAAATTCAGTTTTAATATATAATAAAAAAATTAAATTTTCATAATAATTAATAATTATGAATGAAAATATTTGAATGCAAAATTCTACTATTTAAATCTTAAAGTGTGAAAGGATTAATTAGATTATATTCTGTTCAGACTAAACTCTGGTTGATGTAACCTTAGTTATAATATAATTTTTTAGAGCAACTAGTAAAACCAAGCACTATTGAATTATTTAATTAACCATATAAAATATTTGATATATACCTTATCACCATAGAAGTCAAAGAAAAGGTTTTTGTCGCCACTCAGTAACCTATTTCCTGTGGCTCTATTGTATATTGTCAAGACAATTTGCAAGATTGTGTATGCCAATCCAATCACAATTGTTGCAAGCAAGTATCTGCAATTTATACAGATTCAAAATGATTTTAATTGTAAATCATACAAAGAAGACAATAAAAATAGACAAATAATTAATTACAACAGCATGAATGATTTTAATTTAATGATATTGAAATAATTTTTAAAATTAGTTTAAATTTTCTATTTTATTACGTATTTCATCTTTTGTTTCATGTCTTTTTTATGCATCACTTTATTTTTTTTAAATATTTAAGTAATTAATATTTTTTATAAATAATATGACATATAAAAAATAATATATAATAAAAAAT
The DNA here is from genome assembly GCA_948193065.1 of Aleurites moluccanus. Lineage (NCBI taxonomy): Eukaryota > Viridiplantae > Streptophyta > Magnoliopsida > Malpighiales > Euphorbiaceae > Aleurites > Aleurites moluccanus. The sequence goes on along the minus strand of CANXYC011990659.1, from coordinate 26,608 downwards.
AAGACATACAACAGAGAATTCGAACCGTTTCAAAACTATAAAGTTAAAAACATGATTTATTACAACTTAATTAGCACTTACCGGTAGGAATAAACATTGTTGAAATGAATTTTGAACTGAACAAGATTAATTACTAAGGTGGCAGTGTTGGTGGTCAATATGATAAGTGAAGCCAAGAGGAAAATGAAAGTGAGAACCCTTAGAAGAAGAGGAAAAACACCAAAAGCATTGGATTTGAGTACTATCGCCATTTTTGTTTCTGATGAAAACACAAAGGAATCCTCTGAATTTATAATGAAGTTGTTGGAAGAAATACAAAATATAAGTTTACTTTGACTTGTATATATTTATCATATGAATGAGTCAAGGAGCCCACAAGTAAATTTTTAAGAAGAAATATAAATGGAATTCTTATTAATTGTTTAATTTTTCTCTTCTTATTTCTTTCCACCATTATTTTCTACCAATCCAAATAAGTGCTTATGTAAGTGGACATATATTGCACCTAGTGCAATGAATAATTTGCCCTTTTACTAGGTCTAAACAAGAATTATTATTATCATTATTATTAGGATTATGGATTAAATTTTAGATTATAATTTGTGGAAAAAATTATAAATTGACTGGATCAGATCTTTAAAAATTTTGATATTTTTTAAATTAAAATGTGATTTATGAACAAGTCTAACCGTAAATACAATATTAATATTTATAATGACAATTTCAAGTTTCTCATTTCAAAAATAAAAAATTTCGAATTTAAATTTTAATTGTAAATATATTTGCATAATAAGAATCTTTTATCTTCCTATTTGTCAATTCTTAGATTTAATATCAAATAGTGTCATTAGTCAAACATGAAGTAAGATTAATTTTCATTTTTCAACAATAGGATTTTAATTATGTGGTAATACAGGCATATGATTGTCACACAAATATTTTTTTTCTCTCTCTATTTTTGAAGAAGTCATATATATTATAATTGGAAGGATAAATTAGTCAAAATGGTTATTACTAAATTGTAGAATGAAAAGACTTTTATTAAGCTAAACAATGCATTAATAATGCTAAATTGCTAATAACATGGCACTAGCTATATGTTCACCCAAAATAAAATTAAAATAACAATTACAAGAAAAATAAAATATTTAATAAGGCAAATAACTTGAAAAACAAGAACAAATTATATTGCATAAATTTTATTAATTACTTATGACAAAAAAAAAAAAAAAAAATTTCTTCTTCTGTCCATAAATAATAATCCATATTTCTTTTTTAAAATTTTAAAAAATAATTTATTTTTCTTTTTAAGTTAAATTTATTATTATATTTCTAAATATATCCTTTAATATACTTATAATCACATTATTTTAAAATAATAACTATTATAAGTAGCCATATAATAAGAGTAAATTAATAAAAAATATAATTTCTTAATTTTATGCCAAAATAAATATAAATTATTATTTGTAAATAAAGAGAGTATTTAATTATTGAGCTACTAAATTAATTGTATTTCACACAATTGTTTATGTAAAATAGAAAAATCCACATTCACTTTTATCTTTGGATTGTGGGCTGATTACAGAGCCTTGGAGGCCTCTCTAGGTATTACTGTTACAAGTTAAACAATTAGCTGTTGGGCCTTGTAAGAAAATTCTACCAAATATGCACACAATAGTTGCTTTGATATGGGTTTTAACTTGTTTGCATTTGTACTGGTTGTGCATTAATTGATCCAAACTGGGCCAATGTATTGGCTTTGAGGTAGAATCAATATTTATTTATTTATTTTAACTAATTAATTTTACTCTAATTAAAATTTCAACTGGAGATAGCTGATAATCTTTATTTTTTAAGTAAAAAATTAGCATATGATACCATTTTATTAATAAGGGTAAATTTAGCCATTCATATCTTCGATTCAGATGTTCGATTTATTTTGTGTCTTATCTTCTGCTTCATGTCTCTCTTTATATATTATATCATTTTAATCAATGTGTTTAAACAGTTAATTTTTTTTTTATAAATAATGTGATATATAAAATATAGTATGAGATAAAAAAAAAAATTACATAATGAGACAGATATTTAAATTGTAAATTGAGATGCAAATTGCATTTAAACGTGAACTGGCTGGATCGGATTATATATATATATAATTAATTAATTTTTTTTAAATTTAACACTCGTTTACTTATAAGTCATTTATTTATTTTTTCCGACATGACACACACAGAGCAAGAGTAGCACAGTTCATATGAATTAAGAAATTGCATGAAGGCAGTTATATATTTCCTTCTTACATCAAAGTGAAAATTTTCATCATATTAAAAAAATTAATAAAGATTTAAAATGAAAGTTTTTTCACACTCTAGCTACACTCTTAAACGCTGAGACAAGACCAAGACCTGACTAAGACTAACCAAGTTTGTCTCTGTTGATATAAGCATTTATTTTCCCCACTCCACAGTTCATTTTGTGGTGAAACTGAAGATTTCCAATATAAACTATTAAGTGGTCCTCTTTAGTCTATTAGATGGGTCAAAAGTAGATACTAGAGCTGTGTAACATGTGAAAAGAACTTAGAGCTTCGAACTTTGGGTTGCTAAGTTGCTATATATAATTTTTATTTTTATTTTGTTGCATAACTTTAATCTTGATGAAAGAAATGGCTTGACAATGCGAAGCCTGAATTGAGAGAGAGAACAGAGGCTCTCTTTTGCATGGAAGCAGTGCCTTTTGCCTGTCAAAGATGATTCTTTGGACCATATGCTTATTGTAATTGCAATTGCAAATACCCCCACCTTCTCTTTGCCCAATTCAAAATTTAACCTTCTACCTCCAATTTCAAATATATTTATGCTTTTTTTTTTTAAATGAAAATATGCATTTAGGACCCTTCTTGATTTGTCATAGCTCATCACATTTCCATTAAATTATATAATAAGATCTTATAGCAAGCACTATATATATAAGTTTGCTTTTTCTTTTTTTTTTTTTTCTTTTTTGAAACATAAGTTTGCTAACTCAAATGGTGTTTTTTTAGTAAGGAGATGGGGATTAATTAATATAGTGAGACTCGAACTCTACTATTTATTTTTAAAGCCTACTAATGATTTAGAAAGTGCATTTGAGTAAGAGAAATTAATTATATTTATTGTGTATTAAATTAGATTGTTTAGTAAAGATATCTAACCTCTTGTTTGAAAAGTTTCTTATATATATATATAAAAGAAATTAGATATGTTAAATCATTAGTAAAAAATTTATTATAATGCAGATAGTTATATATTCAATTGTTTTTTAATCATTTGCCCTTATTTTGAAAGGAAAATCACTTGGCCAAAATGTACATGTTACTTTGGCATTAGAATAGGAATAAGTAACTTGTACCTTAAAGGTAGAGAGAGGATGATACAAGCTTGCTACTCATTATTTTAGGTTTTCTTTAAGTAATTATTATTTTTTTTTAACAGAGATAGCAAATAAATTGAGTTGAACTAATTTAAATGTGTCCTATTTCAAATTCAACTCAATTAAATTTTTTTTTTTTATTGAATTTGAATTGATTGCTTCAAGAAAATTTTTAAAGGAAAGAAATGGTTAAAATTTAAATTTCTTATTTTTTTTTTGTCATACAAATACTTGTTAATTATTGAGTCTTATTATTATTTCTAAAACCTTAGCCCATAAGTAAAGACAATAGTGAGAAAATGGTGTGGCTTTGATCCACTTTTCAATCTATTGGTACCACCAATTTAGGTAATCAATCTCTTAGGCTTTGATTAATGAGACAAACATATGTTTTGTTTTCTTTAAATCAAAGGAATGGTCCAATCTACTTTTAAGAGTTAAAGCTAGCTAGTGATGAGTGTGGGCATGGATACAAAGTAAAAAAAAGAGAGAAATAATTAAGTAGGACCCTTATGTTGGGGGGCACATAACAAACAATTTAGTGTTACATCAAAATTAGGGTTGTATCCTTGGACCTCTAATTTCCCTGCACCTTTTACAACAAATCATTCAATCTTGTGCTTTTTTGAGGGGCCAAAATTCAATTTGCATATCATCTTAATTACATTATTTTGATAGTTAATTATCAGAGAAGACAATTAATAATTAATTAGTACATGTTTTCTTTTTAAATAGAGAGAGAGAGAGAGATGGCAACAAGCAACAACTAAATCACAAAATTCTTAAACCATTGGTGTAAAAATCTTAATTGGTCAAAGCTTGTAGGCAAAAAATAATTAACGTCATAATATATTACAAAAAGAATTACAGCCTTTATTAAGATGTTTTGCTTAGCACCATAAAATTAATTTTTATCTTTATAATCCTTTTGTAAAGGCAAGACATTTTACTTAATTATTAAGATACTTATTAGTAAAAAGTTTGCATGTAAAAAGAAAGATTTTGAAATTGTTACTTAACTAATCACACAATTAATCCTATAATCAATCCTATTGTTATTTTTATTTAAGTTTGATGTGTCATTGAATTGTAATAATTTAGGACTTAAATCCATCAAAATATATAAAAGGTACAATGGGCAAATGTTACCCTTAAGAAATATAATAAGAAAGCTTAATTAATTATATATGTCTAATTGTTATGAGAGGAATAACATAAAATCTGTTTTTTATAATATGAACAGTTATGAATTCAAACTATTTTAACAAAACCCATTACTTTTTTCCTTGGAATTTTTTTAAAAAAATTATAACAATGCAATAAGGGTTTGAAATATATAAATAATATAAAAAAGCACTTGGAGAACAAAATTTTAAACAAATCTATAATGAATTTTTAATTTAATAATATTAGAATTATACGTATTTAGAACTGTAATATTACAATACAATTTTAGTCAAAATTAAATAAAAAAATCGACAATAAATTTATAAATGTAATATGATAATCAATTATTTTTTATATATAATTTCATTAATATTTGATAAATGGACAAAAGAATTTTAAATTTGAGACTTCACATTATTCTGAATTCTCTCAAAAAGAAAAGTAAAAAACTTAAAAGATCTTAATAGTGATCATTTAACTATATAGTAGCAAATAGAAAGAATATATATTATTTACAGATAAAATGAAAAAAAGATTATTTCTATATATCTTTAAGAACATCAAAAGCAGGGCATAGATAAGATTATACAAATGATGAAAATGGATTATTACTATCTTAAAGACAATTGTCATTTCTTTTTGGATTCATTTTAGGTTCAATTTTATATTTATGTTTTTTCTGTCTTTCACCCTTAAAGTTTTGGTTTATTTAACATAAATGGATGCACCAAAATAAGGCCCTAAACACTATGGTTATTAGATGAGAAAGTACCATCACATCCCTTTACTTTTATATATAGGCTATCAAATCATTAGCCTTACATAAGGTAATTAAAGTAAGTAACATAAATTAAAATATATATTATTACTAGGAAAAAAAAATGCTTTTACCCTGATGATGTTGAGATGTTCTTCAATTAGGACAATTTTTGCTTCAACTCCGCCTACAATCATGAAAAAAGAAGATTCCAGTTTTTTTAGAAAAGGAAAAAAAATGGAGACAAAAAATAGAGAAATCATAAGCCCTTGAAAAGAAAAAAAAAATGAAGAAGAAGAAGAAACAGAACTAATTATGATAATTTCTTCAACTTTAGCTTTAAGCTATGAAATTATAACTAATAATACGGATTTTTTAATAAGTGTCCTAAAAATAATTATTTCAGACAAAATATGATTATAAAAAAATTATATTAGAGAATTATAAATAAAATAATATAAAAATTGAGTTGGATGAAGAAAAAAATAAAATTTTAATAGAATTATATTTCGTTACAATCACTAATATTTAAGTAATATGTGAGAATTCATACTTTTTAATTATTTATTTTATTTTTAAATTTATATATTTAATATTATATGATTTTTTAATAAAAACACTCGTTTAAAAAATTATTAATAATAAAAATAAAATTATTTAATTATTGTCATTACATAGGTATAATCTGAATTTATTAAAGTGTGTATACATATCAACAATAAATTTAGATTTGAATGATTGAAAGCAATTTAGATTTGAATCCGGTCCTATAGAATGCTTAAAAAAATATTAAGCTATTGACCTAAAAAGACTTGTAGTCGATGGAAGGTCTTTGTAGTCATAAAATGAAGGAAATGTCCAAGTAATTTATGGTCAACAACTTTGGTCTTAGAATAAGCTTTTCTTAGTCATATCTTTTTGAACATGGATTAACCCATCTCAAAAAAACACAAAAAAACAAAAATACATATAAATGACTCACTTTCACAAAAGATAGAGTCTAATTAATTTGTTCTAGTCAAACATATTTTCCCAATTCTCTCTCTTAATTAATATGAAAACATGTACTTTTTGCTTGATTATTGCATGATTTAACATAGAATTAGTGTAGGCTTTGTGTTTGAATGATAATTAGTGCTTCATTACGCAAAAATTCCACTAATTTTGTATGTGATGGATGATGTAATGGAAAAGCATATTAATTTATATGTATAAATATCTAATCAAAATCACCCAATTTGTCACGTTTGATCCAAGAGGTAAATAAATTAAATAATTAATTAATAGTAATAAAACCATGCAATTAGAGGTCAATAATAATAATAAAAGGACATAAAATTAATAATTATTTAATTCTATATAGTGATCCTCAAGCATCTAACTATTCTTATTAGGTTAATATGAATGAACATTACATTATGTATAAAAGGGACAAAGGAGAGACAATCAATAGGAAAACTTTATATTATATGCACTATCAAATCTTGACATAAACTTGAACTATTGTGACCTTTCATATAACTTTCTTCTTCTTGAGTCAAAAGAACATAAAAGTATACACAGGGACATGCCCTCATTGATTGAGAAGAATGATAATATGATAAGAGTAAAAAAAAAAAAAAAATTGAAACTTTTTTTGGCTTCAATCGAAGATTTGAACTCAAGATACTATTAAATTTCATTGGCCCGTGCAACTATGAGCTTATATGTGAGAATATATATATAAAGAAATAGACAAATTTTTCTTTATTGTCCTCCCATAGCCCTAAGACATAGGGACCTTAAGACCTTGAATGATCATTTCCTTGAGCTAGATAGGCCCATCCTTCTCATCATTTTTCCACTCTCATAGATAAATATTTTTGAATCAAATGTGTAAAAAGAACATACAAAAATATATGTATAAATAGAATTCGTTTATTTTATGAAAATATTGAAATGGAATAATTATTTATAATTTTTTAATTTAAAATTTAAATATAAAATAATTATTAAGGACACAACTAGGCAATGTTTATAATTGCCACCATTGAAGATGTGAGACCAAATCGCCGCCGATCTCTCCCCTCCTTATCAGCTCCTCTCTTAATCGTCGTTCCATTCTTTGGTGGTCTTCTACTGTTGGAATTATATTGTTTTCAATTTCTATTAACTACATTGTAAATATGTAACTTAATTCTATTAATAAGTTTGTTAGGTAGTTAGATAGTCAATCAGTATAATATTTGTATGTGCCAACTAAGCATCTTAACTAATATTATATATAAAGGAACTTCTGTCTAGCATTATTATAGTAGAGAGAGAATTCATTTTTCATTTTTTAGTAAAATTAGAATGGTATCAGAGTAAAAATATGTTTTTCTCTTTGTTTCTAGAGCTCTCTCTCTCTCCTTCTTTGTTAATTTTTTTTTCTTTCTCGAGTTTTCCTTCATTTTCTTAATAAAAAATATATTTTTTTTGATCAAAATCTTTTGTTTTTCAATGGCAAATCAACAAAATCATAATGATGCTTTTCGATCTATTATTTCTTCTAGTTCTAATGTTAGAAAAGAAGAACAACTTTCAAGTCCTTATTATGTTCATCCTAATAAAAATTTGTCTCTTATTCTAGTTTCACCTCCACTAAATGGTTCTAATAATCTTTCTTCGTTTTGATTTATGAAAATAGTTTTGTCATCCTAAAACAAGTTTCAATTTGTTGATGGTTCTATTCATGTTTCTGTTTTCACGGATGCAAATTGCTCAATATGACAAAGGTGTAACACAATGATGTTGTCTTGGATCCTAAAAGCAGTCTTTTCTTCCATTGCTCAAAGCATCATTTGGCTTAATAATGCATATGATATTTGGAAAGATCTTAGAGATCGATTCTCACAGGTAGATTCATTTCAGATTTCAGATTTACAATAGGAGATACTCTCATATCAGTAAGGTGATTCTTTTGTAACGAACTATTTTATTCACTTTAAAATTTTGTGGGAGGAACTAAAGAATTTAAGGCCTATGTCTACATGTTCTTGTGATCCTTTGTGCAAATATGTTGTTATTGATGCTATTAGGAAGTATCAGGATAATGATTATGTCATCAGGTTTCTTAAGTGATCAAATGAGAATTTTTTCACTGTTAGGTCATAAATAATGTTGATTGAGCTATTGCCTCCAATTGACAAAGTATTTTCTCTTATTGTTTAATATGAAAGACAACTAAATATTCCTAGACCTTTTTATCATGAACCTGTTGTTTTTGCTAGTAAATCCTTTAATGTTTCTAATCAAATCTCAAATCATCTTCAATCCAATAGTTCTAATACCTACTAAAATAAGAGATTTTTTAATTCAGGTTATAAAAAAAATCCTTTATATACTTCTGCGGCTATCTTGGGCATACTGTTGATAAGTGCTATAAGAATCATATATATCCTCCTAGCTTCAATTTTGGTTTCAGGCCAAGGATGGGACCTTTAATTGCCAACATTAATCAAGTAGAAGGATGTGGTTCTGAGCATGATTATTATGATTTTGGTAATTTTGATCAGTTTGTTGTGCATAGTTCATTATCTGGCAATATTAGCAATTAGGTTCCTGCTGGTAATTCCAGTATGCAACCTAGTTTTGTGATGCTTATTCAAGCCTCTTCCTCAACTATTGGGCTTTTCCATTTACTAAAGAATAATGTCAATAATTACTTTTTGTACTACAACCTGCACAATCTTCTAATGCTCATAACATATCAATTTCTCATTCTAATACTTTGACATCCACTCAACCATAGCATATTACTTCTAATATGTCTCTGTCCTTGTTATCTGATTCTCAATCTTGGATTATGGATACGGGTACTACTTACCATATATGTTACTCATTATCTTTCTTTTAAGCCTATAAACTTTTTACAAAATTTTTTGTGAATTGCCTAATAATGAACTCATACCAGTTTCCCGTATTGGCACAATATGTTTCAATAACAACTCTTTATCTTAATTTTGTTAGTAAGTTTATTAGGTAGTTAGCTAGTCAGTTAATATAATAGCCATTTATGCCAGCTAAACATCCAGTTAGTATAACAATTGCATATTCCAACTAAGCATCTTAACCAAATATTGTATATAAAGAAACTTTTATCTAGCATTAGTAGTAGAGAGATAATTCATTTTTCATTCTTCAGTAAAATTAATAATTCCATAACTTTTTGGCTTCATCTATTGCACCTAGTTCTTTTGGGTTGAGCCATAGATATCATCCGTGAGTGCTTACCTGCCTTTTTATTATTTAGTGCTCTTCATGCTTTCATTTTGAACTTCTCTTTTTTTAGTGCTTTCTTATAGTGATAAAATATATTTTGTGTAACAGCTTAGTCGAGTAACTTGCTAGCTTGAGGTACTAGGTTAAACTAGCACATTAACAGACAGCTGACGAAACCATATCGAAAGCATATAAAAATGAAAAGCGATTTATACAATCCAATTAGTTGTTATCTAAATAATTTAGATTTACAGTCAGTTTCAGACCAGTCTCGTTATAAACGGTATAAGAACCACCTTGGGATCAAATTGTGTGGAGCTAGTGGGCGTATAGGGAAAGGGCTATATATAGAACATAGCACGAGATGGAGCTGCTCGAGGCACTAGCAAACCACAATATCTAAGGTCAATCAAGGATAGATTAGTGGCGTGAGCCCATTGTAAAATGTAAACCAACTTAGTTGTGACAAGGACGTCACATCCCAAAGGAAGAGAGAAATATAACAACTTAGTCAGGTGATTTGCTAGCTGCTAGCTTGAGGTGTTAGGTTAAGCTAGCACATCAACAAGCAGCTAATGAAACCACATTGAGAGTATATGGAAATGAAAAATGGTTTATATAGTCTAACTTGTTGTTATCTAAATAACTTAGATGAACCGTTTTAGGTCGAGATTGAATCATAAAATAACATGTTATTTGGAGCCAATTTCGGGCCAAACCCTTACATTTTGCTATATTATTGATATATGGATTCTTTTAAGTGCTTTATCTATTTTGATAATTTTTCCTTATGTTAGAATATTGAGTCTTAACTGTTGAATTTATATATTCTCCTAAAGCATAATCATAGAAGTAAAAGATACGGTTTCATTTGTTTTGAATAAGGGTGCATATTTAGGAGAGTGGATTCAGTTTGTGAAAGGTGTATGGATTGGGTTGTTGCCAATTATGCCAGATTTTTCAAATCTATCTCTAGTGTAAGGAGTATGGCTTTGAGGCCAATTAACTATTTTGTCGCTAAATCTTCTAGTTTCAAGACTTTTACTGAAGCTTTAAAAGAAAACTCCAAAGTGAATCTTCTTAAATCTGTCTCTTACTCCTTTGATCTTTGTCAAGTTCAATGCTTTTCTACGGATGATGTTCTTATTTATTATTCTATTTCCTTCGATCCCTTTCTCGTTGACCAGCTAAATAGAAATATTATCAATACCATTCAAGATCCTTAGATTGCTCTCACTCTAAAAGATCAAATTATTCATTATGATTGTTTTATTACCCCTATCAATGGTAGCAAAGCTCTCATCATCTTTCCAAGTCATGATTTTGTGCTAAATATGATTAAGGATTATTCCTCTTGGCTTGTTACATGGTTCAACTTTGTCAAGCCATGGGAACCATCTAATATTAGTGCGAATCATTTTTTTTTTTTTTTTGCTTTGCATTCAAGGTTTTCAAGTTTCAAATTATTGAAGAACCTTGTCTCGAGATCAATCTCTTAATCGAGTTTTCCATTCCAAAGCGCACCCTGCAATGGAAAACATATCTTTTGCTAGCTCATCCTCTTTATTAGACCATGAGGATTATTCTCCCTGGTTGAATGGTATTGCTTTTCCTTGCCATAATGAAAAGGTTTCTTTTTGTGCTCCTCATTCAGACAATAGTTAAGTTTTGATCAATGATGAAGTGGTTACTCTCCATAAGTATTCCTATTCTGAGAATATGTCCCTAGTTTCTATGCAACTATTGATCTTTCTAGCTTGGAGTATTTTCCTCTACCTATCTCATGTAATGTGATTGTCCCATATATGCCTCTTTTGTCTTATGTAGTGAATTTCCATATTGATAAAAATGAGTTGCATGTTGTGATTGTTGAGAAATGTGCGTTAATTAAAGCCCTTTTAAAAAATATATACAACGGTCGATATGGAAAAAGTTTCAGGAGATCGAGAATTATTTTTCAGATTAATTCGAACCTTAGTCTCAAGCCTCGTAAAGGAAAAAAGAAGGGTTGCAAATCTGCTTCTAGTGCCCATAGGTCTCACTATATTGAAGATCAGGTTGGGACTCTTTTCGACTTTGATATTATTAACAAGAACTTGATTCTCTTATCTGGTAAGGATTATAGATCTAAAGATGGTGTCTTATCATTTGAAGTTAATAGCTAAAAGGAAGCTTTGGAAACTCTAAATGTTGAAAAAAATGCTTGGTCTCTTTTTTAATAAATAAGATGAAGATACAATTAATCTTCTTATGCTAGCTATTTGTTTAGATAAGGAGAATTGAGAGGAGGAGTTCCCTAAAGGGTTTATTTGATTCTTGTTCCTTCCTTTCAATTGTTTTCTTTGGCCATAGTATTGGCTTTGCTTCTTTCAACTTTCTATACTTTCTAGGTAGCTTTTATTTGTTGTGGTCATCCTTTTTTTAGTGGTGTTGAGATACTGCTCTTGCTTTTCTGGTTCTTAGTTTTCTTCTAATTTTAGTTTTGGGCCTTTTTGTTATTTTGTTTTATCTCATGATGAGGAATAAAAATAACCATCAATAATATGAGGACACGTATATATAAGAAGTCTCATTTTTCCTCTATAAATAACTAACTGAAAGGTAAAAGAAATGATCCTTCTCTTAGATTCTCACTCTCTCTCTAAAATTTTTATCTTTCTATTTTCTTTTATTTTTCTGCTATAAACTCACTGACTTGAGCATCAAAGTGTTCTCGCCGAAATAATCTTGGCAGGTCTATGATCCGTCATTTTTTTTATTTCAGGTTGCAAACCCAATCTACAAGAATAGTATATCTCAATCTAGATATCAGGTATGAGAGGAATTATTTCTCATCATCTAGGTTTTTTTTTTGTTTTGTTTTTAGTTAAATTGGTGCTTTCTATTTTGGTCTATGTTTGGGTTGGTTTAGCTTCAAATTTTTTTTTTTCTGATTTTCTGCAGTGTTCTTGACTTGCTCTTTTTCCCATATTAATTCAATCTCTTGCTTTTAAAAAAAAAAAAAAAAGCAGCTGGGCAATGTTGATGATTGAAATTGTAGCTAGGGACAAAGTATCGAAATCACACAATTGGGTGATAGATAGAAGATCCAAGATCCCATAGCCAGATCATACTTTTGGGTTTTCTTGATTAGGTCCCTCCTCAATGGTGAGCTTCACATGTGGGGTTGTTTCATTCAAATTTAATGTTAAGTTTTTTAATTAATTAATATGCTTCACAATAATATCATTTAAATCGGAGATCAAATTTTTAAATCTAAATATATTTCTATATTTCTCCAAAAAAAAATTGTTAATATGATAAAGATAAATTCAGTATATGACATTAGCGTTTTTGAAAATGTATGTATTAGCTTTTGGAGAAAGAATTAATTAACTGTAAAGCGTATGAATTTTAAATTTATAGCCCCTTATTTTTTATTTTATTTATAGTTTGTTTTATGAAAATGTAGCATTATAAATTATAAGTGAATACAAATTTGAAATTTATTTATACAAAATTAATCAATTTGTATTTGATGCAATATCTACTTATTTGTAAGGTTTTTTTTTTTTTTTTTATCATTTATTCATTATTTATTTTGTGATTCATTATCTAATAATTATAAGATACAATTATAATTCCATTACAAATATATTTTATATACAATTGCTCATATGTATTTATTTCACGCACCAAAATCAATGAGTTTTGAAGTACTTTAATTGATAGATTTTTTTTTTCCTATTTTTGCATAATAAAAAAATACTAATATTATTTTTTATTTTATGTATTATTATTTTATTAAATTAATATGTATATTTAATATAGACAAGACTTACTCTAAATAAATAACATATAATAAATTTTTTTATTAATATAAAAAAAATGTTAACAGAATATAACACTAACATATTCAAAATTATATATTAAGATATAATGTAATGATAAATACATATGTCTTTGGGACAATAGACTAATATTTAAATTCATTTCTCCAATGTTAAAATAAAATTAAAAATTAAAGTGTTAGCATTTCATAAATTAAATTAAAGTAATATAAAATAAAATGTGAAAATGTATAGTAAGTATATATATCAAAAGAAATGTAAGGTATTTATAGTTTTCCCTAAACAGGCATCTAGAAATGACGAAGAATCAAACACAGTGCATGATTGAGCGCATGTGGGAGAACGTGAGGACGAAAAGAAGTAACCAACAGCAAGGGCACAGATTGGAATCTCATAGAGCTAAAAAAGAGAGAAAAAAAAAATAGATAATAGAGATTCTAATAATAACAGTGACCTCTCAAAAGCCAAAGCTGCCATTCAAACATAGACTACATACTCACGCCTAAACTATCACTATTTCATGTGAGCATCAACTTCACATTATAACATCAAATAATTTCCAATTTCTTTCTTGGATTTCCGAGCTCTTCTTCAAATCTTCACATCTTCTTTTTTTCTTGTGCTTTTAAATTTTTTTATTAGGTACCTATTTACTTTTTTTCTCTTATCTAATTATAGAAACACTCACTATATTTGAGTAAAAATTTATATTAAAGCGATACATATTATGAAATGTACATGTAAGTTTTTAATATTTTTTTTTAGTATATAAAAAAAAAATCGAATTTAAATTTATTGTACATATACTTACCATTAATCTATATTCTCTATATTTACCATTAGTCTATATTCTCTATATTAAGTTTTAAATATTCAATCATAGTCAATTTATAAATTTTACCATTCGAGTGGATGTTAAAATTGAATTTTTTGTAACATTAAAAAGATTATACGTAAATAAGTATATGCATTATGATTTTATTGAAATTTATTGAGGCAACTCATTCTATTAAGATTAATTTGTAATGAATATGATAAATTAGTAATAAATAAATAAATGAACTTATTTACCAATTGAGTAAATTATTGAGATTATCCTCTTTTTTTTTTGCATTGACAATCATACCAATTTGGGATCTCTATCTCATCTTCTACTACTGTGTAGTTTGTGTACCTTACAAAACCAACCGACCAAAAAAACCATATTCTCAGTCATTGTTTCATTCTCTCAGTCTCTCTCACATATAAAGAGAGAGTGAGAGAGTGAGAGAGAGGATTTTGCTTTTTTGACAGTTTAGCGATAGCTTTATTCGTTGTTGGTAAAACAGTTCTTGGTTATTGCAAAAGCAGATCCAAAACCCAGATTCCATTATCTTATAAAATATTAACCCAAAAAGATTAACACTATACAATGAAATATTATAATTAAAAAATTGCTTCATTTAGAGGTATTGTTTTATATTGATTTACACAGTTGTGAATTTGTATACAATATAAAAGTAGAAATTAAACCAAAATAAATAAACAAAAGGTTTTTTATTAATTTCTTTTTTATATCGATATTAATAATTAATGTTAGAATAAAGAAAAATTATTTATAAAATATTATATTTATTTTTAATAGATTGCACGTCTAATTATTAAGAAAAAAAACTCAAACCGAGATCTCTTAAAAAAAAATCTAAGCCTCTTGGCTATTGGTGTGTAGGACTTTTGACCATGAGCATAGACCAGAAGCAGTCTTACATTAGTTTTTCCTAAAAAAAAAAAAAAATCAAGAATCCTATACTAGGAGTTTCTCTGCATGGATTTGAGTGGAATTTTGGCCTTATTTCAGCTTCTTCTTGTCAATATTATATAATATATATAAATATAAATATATAAACTAGTCTGAATTATGAAACTGGCATATAATACAAATAAGTACTTCTCATCAATTGGACAATTACCCATAATTGTATAATCATTTTTAGTCCCCAGCCAAAACAAACAAATAATTGTACGTCCATAATTATGCTTCCAAAGCCAGTTTTAATTCTCTCTCTCTCTCTCTCTCTCTCTCTCTCTCTCTCTCTCTCTCTCTGTGTCTTTCTTTCTTCTAGTGTCGAAATCTTAAAAAGAGCACAAACTTAGATGTGTTCAATGGTTTTTTCTTTTTGATTTCTTGGGTGAATGAAAAATAACTGACCATCCATATGTAAAATTTTCTAAAAGCTATGAGACCAGGAAACATGCGGGAATTTGAAATTTCCCTAAAATGGATGATTATATTAATAATAAAAAGGAAAGAATGATGGTGAATTGGTAATGACTCGAATCAACTTGATGGTGATTGTATAATAATGTCTAATGCTACTAAAATCAGTTCTATAATTATGAGATCTTAAATTCAAGACATTATTTATTAATTAAAAAACTTTATTATATAAACGTAACCATTGAAAAAGCTCACCAAATTATTTATTGACATAATTAAAAAGGCAAAGGGTGCTCGCCAATTAGGGTTAGCCCAATTCATACATCTGCAGCTAAATAATTACAAGTGAAAGTCATGATGAGTTCTAACACCTAAACCCTTCATTCTTGAAGCAAACCCCTAAGAAAAATAAATTTTTTAAAAAATAAAAAAGAAATTCAGTAGACACAAAGTGCTACTCTTTCTTAGGGTTCTACTATACTATAAGAGAAAGAGAGTACAGTTAGAGAGACAGTTGAAGGGCATGGATGATTCTAAATTGCAAGAAACTAAGTAAACTAGCATATGGAGGCTGAGTTACCCTTAATTAGCTACCTTTTTTAATGATTCAAGATTAAATAAATTTGTGTGAGTTTAAATTAATATAAGATATAATGCAGTAAATAATTGTTCCAATGATTGGCAATGAAAGGATAATTAATTAATACTTTATTGAAATAAAAAAAAAATTTAAGAAGCATTTTTTTCATCTACAATAATTTAAAGGAAAATAATCACTTAGTACAGTCCATTAATTTGATCAAAATTATATATATATATATATATATATATATATATATATATATATATATATATATATATGTAAGCCCTTCATATTCATGTCAGATATATATATTAATTTCCAACTCCATGAAAACACATATTAGAGCTCTACAACTACTGCTTCTGTAAACATACCCATAGAGATTAATACAAAGATAATTAAACCGAAAAAATAACAAGCAAATAAAATTTCAAGAACTAGAAAAGCCTACCATTTCTCTAATTTCAATTCTTCGATCAATCGATCCTTCCCATTGACAATCGTCAACATCATCTTCTAGATTAATTAGACTCTTGGGGATCGATTCGAAGAACTTGAAAGTTAAAATTCTTTAAGTAGAAACCTGTATTAATTAATTCAGTGAAATTTAGAAGAATAACAGAACACCAAGATTATAACTTGGTGGGGAAAAATTAATTTTTCTAAGATGATGATCATCACAAGGGATGGGTAGTAGAAGATGAAGTGAAACCAGGAAGATCAGTACTACTCCATGCACTGGCAGTACCCCAATATTGATAATTTCCTGAAATTCCCAAAAAATTCTTTGACAAATTCAATTGATTATGTTGATTCTCTTCCATTTTCACTTCTGCTAACTGAGTACTGACCCCAGACTCCAATGGCTTTGACCTAAGCTGACCAACATAATTTGCAGCCTCAACACCTTCATTTTCAAATGAATATAACCCACTTGGTGCTTCTAAATTTCCCAAGAAAGGAAATTGCTGTACTTGTTGCCATCTCCATTGATCAACAATTCCACTAGATAAAATAGAGCCGCCGCCGCCACCACCAGTATTACCGATCTGAAACTCCATTCCTCCACCACCACCACCACCAGTTGTTGCCGCCACATGTGGCTGAATTCCACCAAAATTTAACCCAATATCTGTGGAATTATAGTCATTCAGATGATGTAAAGGCGGCAAGATAGGTAATTGTAGTGGTGGAGGGAGCATATTTTGACGCCCTATAATATCAGGGGTGCAACTATTAGATACAAGTCCACTACTTGTGCTAGAACTTGCCTTACTTGGTGATTTGGATCTACTGTTACTTCCTTTACTTCTCTTATTTCTTCTACATCCACCACCAACTGGTACGTTTCTTAATGCACCTCCTTTTGTCCAGTATCGCCGGCAAGTCTTGCAAAAATGGCGAGGCTGAGTAAGGCTGTAATTATTGAAGTAACAAAATTTAGTATTTGTTGATTCACATCTTGGACATTTTAGTGCTGCTTCTGGTTGCGGAATCTTTGCTAGCCTAGCTCTTTCAGCCATCGAGCCTGGCCTAATTGACCCTGCGCTTCCACTACCAGCCCCACAACCACCACCATCGCCACCTCCTCCAGGTGGTGGTGGTGGTGGTGGAAATTGAGGGTTTTCGCTGCCAGCTCCTGATTGCTGATTATGCTGCTGCCAAAATTAAAAAAAAAAAAATCATAAATTCAAAATAATAATTAAGATTAAATACATAGTATATTCAAGAGAAGATAAAATAAAAAGTATATATAGGAATATTATTTATCTTTTTCTTGGCTTTTTTAGTGAAGAAGCTATAGATATCCAGCAAGAACAAAGAAAATAGAGAGAAAATACAAGAAAGTAAAAAAGAATAGAAAAGAAAATTTACCTGTTGCCAGTTGGATGGATCTAGATAGGCTTGAATGGATGAGAAGACCATGGTGCTTAAGCTTTAATCCTCTCTTTCTTTTGTAAAGGTTGATGGGTTTTCGTTTTTGTTTTTATTTTTATTTTTTCTTTTTAATTTTAATTTTCTTTGAGAAAGATATGGTGGAGAATCACATCAAGAAGAGAGAGTTGCAGAGAAAGAGAAAGAGGTGGAAGATGGAAAGATAAAGGAGGGTCTGTATATGTTTGTGTGTGAAGGTTCATTTTATTTTGTTCTTTGGTCTCTCTCTTTCCCTCTCTCTTTTTGTTTTATTAAAATTTTAGGGTTGGAAAGGAATGAAATGAAACAATTTTATTTATTTAATTTTTCTTAACCTGTAAGCTTCTTTTTATACTGTTTTAATTTTATTTTGGTGCCTATTAAAAAGAGTGATTAATGGCCATGCATGTATAGAATAAGAGAAAGAACCCTCAGTTAAGTTTAACATTTAATTAATTAATTAAAATGATAATTAACAGAATTTAAAAAAAAATAAAAACAAAGGTGGGTCTTCGTGGGGGCAATCCTGGGTGGGAGTGTCACTATCGAATGTACCTTTGTTTCTTGGGCCTGTCTCCTGGTGGATTTTCATGGAAGGTAGCTAATTCGATCAAAATAAATTAAATTGATTAAATTAAAATAAAATTAATAATTTTATATTTTATTTAATTTAATTTAGATTAAAATTAAAATAAATTAAAATTTTAATTTACTTTATGGTTTAAAATTTTTTTAATTTTAAATAAAACTAAATCGAAATTATATATATATTATTTTTTATTATTATTATAATTAAATATATTTGATTTTATTTTATATACAACTACTTTTTTAACTTAATATTAATTATAATTTAAAAAAATTCATCTATAAAAATTAATTAAAGATAAATAAAAAATATAAATTTTGAATATTCTAATTAATGAAATAGACAAGTTTTGGATTATACAATACTGAATTATTTTTGAAATTTTTTTATTACCGATATTTTATTAATATTTTTTTTAAAATTTATAATAAAATAATAACGATTTATAAAAAAAAATCTTTGATTTTAAAACAGTTAAATTGAACCAAAATTGACAATTTGCTTATAATAATAATTTAATTTAATTTAAAAAAAATTTAAATTAAAAATATTAATTTAATTTAATAATAATTTTTTAAACCAATCAAATCCAACTGATATCACCTATATTATAATTCAGACTTACCTAACATTAAGCTCATCCAAATCTTAATGGTGTTTAATAATAAATATGGAGAAACTAAATTGTAAAAATAAATGGAATATTATGATTAAAATAATTATATATTAAGAAAATCTAAGTTACTAATTAGTGATATTCTCTTGACATTTCTAAAATGGAAATTTCTTTGCATAAATATATGTTAATTATCTATTATATTTATATTAATTGGTCTAATGTTGTTATGTGAAATGAAGTATGAAAAGGTAGATAACTGATGGGGTTTGAGACTAATTCAAGTCCTAAAGGAGGATGAGAAGACTAGTAAAATGATAATTAATAAATATTAGGAATATATACTCTTCTTCAACTAAATTGAAAAGAAAAATAATTAAACATACTCTTTTTCCATAAAAAAAATTTAAGAAATTAATTTGAGGATCTAAAAGTATTTTCACTGCAGCACAGTAAATTTCTAATTTTAAGTGCAAAATTAAAATATTTGAATCTAACTTGAAAATAGATTTTGATCCTCTAAATTATTATTTTACTCTTCAAATTGAATTTTTTTAAATAGCTCTGAGTAATTTGTGAAAATCTCAGTTAATAAATCAATTTCACAAATAACTAAATGATTTTAGTGCAACAACTTAAAAACTTTAGTTTGTATAAATTTTAATTGGAATATATAAAAAATTAATGGCTGACTTGAAAATTTTAATGGATCACCTACCCACTAGAAAGGAGTTGCCTTCACCTTGAAGTTGCTTTAGTAGTTTTATACTTTTATTTTAAAGTCATCTTAGTATTTACAAAATCAAATATTAATTGAAATCTAATTTTAAAAATAAAATAAAATAAAATAAAAAACCTTTGAGTCACTAATTAGTACTATAACTAGTTGTAGGCCTACGTTTTTAAAGACTTTTGTCATAGTATTTTTTATTTAATTTATATTTTTTAAAAAAATTTAATATAGAATTATTTATGTAAATTTAAATATTATCTTACAATAATTTTAAATATTAATATAAATAAAATATATAATTAAATTTAAAAAATATTAAATATATTAATCTATATAAATTTTAATTGATATTTATAAAATTATACTGACATGAAAAAAATTGATGAGATGACTTTATATAAAAATATTATTTGACACGTAATGAAAAAATTTCTAAATAAATTTTAAACTCAACTTTTATTTTATATATATTGAACTAATTATTTGATAAATCAAATCCCAAGGTGTGATTGTAATATTATAAACCATGAGCTATTTTTCCCCCTCTTAACTGAAAGCTTCAACTGCTTATAATTAAGACCAATATGTTTTACCAATTTTTATTTTCATTAATTATAGTGGAAGTATATCCTTATTAATGTGAAATTAATAATAAATAAGAAAAATGATATTAATATCTTTTAATTGAAAAAAATAGACATAATTACCAATTAGTTGGATATATATATTCAAAGAGATGAGTCTCTTATAAAAGTTTAGCCAAGAATTTTCTGTTATATCACACATGTGATTTTAAAAAAAAAAAATTAAGAAGAGATCTCAACAAAAAAGAAAAAAAAATAATAAGAGAACATTTTTTTTTTTGAACTAATTTGTTTAGTCTTAATATAAATATAAATATTCTTAAGCAAATTATAAATGTATGATACATAAAATTAGTCAAATATATCTTAATTCCATGTATATTTTTTAAAATAATAAAAAAAAAAACTCAATTCATAAAATTATACAAAAATCCATCAAACAAAGGTCTAGAACTAGAAACAAGTAAGCACTTTAGTATGGATAAGCATATAACTTTTTTAATGATATGAAATGAAAGTTCAAATATTCTCTTGTATTTTTGTATATAATAGGTAAATATATTGTTAGAGTTAAAAAGATTTAATATAAAAATATAATAAATAATTTCAATACTTAATATAATATTCAAACCTTATTATTTAAGTGTTGGATTCAAAAAATTTTATGTTGTATCAGAGTTAAATCTGCACCCAAATTTTTTGTGCTATTTCGTGTTTCGTCATGCTTACTGTATGTTAACATGTGCTCTTTTGTATTTCATCACACCTACTCTTTCGTATTCTATCATGCTTGCTACTGTGTGTTAATATTTTTTCGTGTTCTATCACTCCTATTAATATATGTTAGTATCTATGCTTTTTTGCATGTACTAATACTTATATTTTTTTTTATACTCTTTCGTATTTCATCAAAACTCTTACTATGCATTAGTATTGTTAGCATTTTTCCGTGTTACTCTTTGGTGTTTCATCACGCCTACTATAATGTATTAGTAAGTGCCTAACACATGTCAAAAAGTGTTACTGTGTATTATAAGGAGCCTTATGTTACTGTATGTTAGTAAATAGCCTAACACATATCAAGAGAGAGTATTAAAGTTAAAAAGATATTAATAAGATAAACACTTAATTTGCCCCCTAAACTTAACATGTACATTCAATTAGGCCTAAAATTACTTTTAGATTAATTAAGTCCATACATTTCATTTTTAGTAGCAATTAAGCCCAATTGCTCTTTGAGTTTAACATGTGTAAAAGACACGGTTAAATGAGGTCAAAGAAAAAAAATAAAAAATAAATTATTGGTAAAATAAAAAGTAGTTTTGAATTTTTCAAAACCCAAATTGCTCTGTACTTTACGTGAATACCATTGCCTTTCAACTCCTCCTCTTCCCCTCTGTTTCTCTTACCTTTCATGGGTCTCATATGCTTCTTTCTCTTGGGTTTCATACTAAATCTCATCCCAATGGAAGAAGGCAGCTTCGATTATTAGCGCTACAGCAAAATATGGACAAGGATAGCCATAGGTTGGTTACTCATATGGAAGCTTTAGTTCTCTAATAAGAATAGACCATGATGTGATTTGAAATGGTGGATAAGGATAGAAGTAGATTTATTTATTTATTTTTGAGAAGATTGTAATTTTATTAAGTTGTCAAAAGGAAAACATCATTCCTCAAAGCATCAACAAGGAACGAAGGAGTAAAAGATCAGGTCATGAGACTTGGATAGTTACAAGTACCCCTAGTTAGAAAATGAGTTACTTGATTATATTTTCTCCTTCTAAAAACTAGATTCCAGCCTACATTTTGCTGAAGAATCAATTTACAAGTAGAGATTAAACCACCAAACTCCGAATAATCATTAGTATCATCGTTGATGGCATTCACTACCTACAGAGAGATTGTTTCAAAGATGACAATACTGTATCCAAGTTTTTCCACCTAGCTTAGGGTCTTCTTCATACTCAATGATTAACCTCCCTTACCATATACAACCCATTGAAACACCATGAACTAGCCCCCTAGTTAGAAGTACCCATTAATTGTAAACGACCATTATAAACAGACTTGGACAGTTAGAAGATGAGTTATTTGATTATATTTTCTCCTTCTAAAAACTAGATTTCAGCCTACATGTTGCTGAAGAATCAATTTATAAGCAGAGATTAAACCACCAAACTCCGAATAATCATCAGTATCATCGTTGATGGCATTCACTACCTGCAGAGAGATTGTTTCAAAGATGACAATACTGTGTCTAAGTTTTTCAACCCAGCTTAGGGTCTTCTTCACACTCAATGATTAACTTCCCTTACCATATACAACCCATTGAAACACTATGAACTAGCCCCATAAATTGTCCTACAAAGACTTGAATAATAACACTACCACTGCATTAACGCGAACTGGAAAATATGTCCCCATCAATATTACATTTTAAAAAGCCTACATGTGGTGCTTTTCAAACATTCTTATCCACTAGTACAAGAGCAGATGAAGTGAAATGTGTTCTACGTGCCTGAGCTGCTTGCCAACTAGTCATAAAGTCAATCTCATGCAACATTACCCTTCTAGCATTCATAGATTTATTTTGCTAAAGGACCAGGTTATGGTACCTCCAAACAGTCCACATTGTCATAGCCATTTTGCAAGAGACACTTGTTGACAAATGATTAAGAGTGTGAAGTAACTAGGGATCAAAAGAGATGTCTCGCATAAGAGGAAGAACAATATCAGCAAAAGATAGACAAGTTTGCATGAATCTGCATAAAATAAAGAGATGTTCATCATTCTCCAAAATATGATCACTCAGAAGACAATGTAATGGGATTCTAATACCCCTAAACTGTAGCTTGGCCCACGTAGGAACACAACTAATACACAGCCTCCATATGAATATTTTAACCGAAGGAGGAATGGAAAAGCTCACCCCAAATTAGCTTAGATTGATCTTCAAAACTTATTTTTTTCATAGAAACCTTGTACCCAGATCGAACTGAATAAAAACCATTGCGAGTGAAATGCCAAATCTGCTTGTCTTCAGTCAAGTGAACATCTAAAGGAAGTTTACAAACTTCAGTAACATCTCTAGCATTGAGTAATTCCTCTAAAAGCTCAACATCTCATTCCCTACACTTTGGGATCATAAGATCACAAACCCGAATGTCTTCTGACCCATCTAGAGCCACAAATTCTAATTTCATATTATTGTCATCCTTAATCCATGCATCTTTCCACACTTTTATCCTTGTGCAATCTCTTAGTCTCCGCCTACAACCTTCATTTAGAAGTGATCTTGCTTGCAATATGCTTCTCCAAGTGAAGCTAGGTTCGTTACCAATCTTCACATACCAAAGATCCATATTTTGATAGTATCTAGCTTTGATAATTCTACTGACAAGGGTATTGGCTCATGTATAAACTTCCACCCTTGTTTTGCCAGCAATGTTAAATTAAAGGACTGCAAATGATAAAAACCCAAACCTCCGTATTCCTTAGCCATAGCCAACTTAGACCAGGATAACCAATTAATCCCTCGAGAGCCCCTGCTTCTAAAACCCCACCAAAATGAATTCATCATTCTCTGTAATTCTTCGCATAGACTCGTAGGCAACAGAAATACACTCATACTATAAGTTGGAATTGCTTGAGCAACTGTTTTGATTAACACTTCCATCTTAGCTTTAGATAACAACTTACTACTCCATCCATGTACTCTCTTCCACAAACGAACTCTTAAGAATCCAAACATAGCTCTTTTCTTTTTACCAATCAGGGATGGTAACCCAAGATAATGCCTATGATTCAATGGCATTGAAATGCATAGGATAGACGAGACTTTTGTATGAACATCATTAGGAACATTTGGTGAAAATATAATACCTAATTTTTGACAGTTTCATAGTCTTTGAGAATCTGGCACATATTCATGCATTCATTATCACATGCCCTGAAAAAGAAGAAACTGTCATCCACAAAAAATAAATGGGAGATCGATAGGCACTGCTACTAATTTTCAGCCATGGATTTCACCATCCCTTTCAGCCTTGGACAGCATAGTTGAAAGCCCTTCTGCACAAAGGATAAAAAGATAAGGAGATAGAAGGTCTCCTTACTTAATACTCTCTTGGGAGTAATAGGGTCAACATTTGTACCATTCAAATCCACCATATATTTGTTACACAAAGCATGATCCACTCCACCCTACGACTATGGAATCCCAACTTTAGCATCATTCCTCTCAAAAATCCCTAATCCACCCTATCATATGCCTTACTAATATCAATCTTAAAAGTGACATTGGCTTTCGCACCCTTCTTCTTGCACTTCATATAGTGAATCAGTTCAAAAGCTATAAGGATACTGTCAATAATAGCTCTTTCTGAAAGAAAGGCAAATTGCATATCTGAAATAATCCTATCTAAACACTACTTTAACTTATTAGCTAGACTTTAGTAAGAATTTTGTAGATTACATTACATAGGGCAATTGGTCGTAAATCTTTAATGGTGATAGGATTGTCACGTTTCGGTGTTAACACTATTGGTGGTTTTAATATAATCAGGAAAAGATTAAGAACTTAGCAATATCACACAATCTCATACAACATATGTGCCAATAAGGTTCCAAAATTTTTGGCAAAAGGTTGGATTCAGTCTATCAAGACTAGCGCGTTATCTAGATGCATCTATGAAATTGCAACTTTGAACTCCTCCTCTGAAAATGGCACAAGAAGCAAGATCTTGGGAAGTGATTTTCTCATCCACACAGTACAAGACTTTATCATAAGAAGCTGAATTAGCATAAAATAGTTGCATAAAATAATTACTGACTAAAGATTGTAAAGCCCCAAGATCCAAACACCACTCACCATTTGAATTTTATAACCGAGTAATTTTTTTAATTTTTTTCCTTGCAGAAGCCGAAGCGTGAAAGAACTTCGTGGAGTTGAAGTGGATTTATTGATGTGAATGAGTTGTAACAAGCTCTTTCTTCTAGTTATCAATGACTTAGTATTAGAACTATTAGATTGCTAATGTTTTTCTTCAAGAATCCTTAAGATCCTATGTGAATTAGTGAGATTGATAATTTTATTTTATAATTTTCTTAGAAAATATGTATTTCTATGGTTTTGACTTCTAAATTATTACAAAAAATGAAAAAAATTTTGAGCTTTCTCTATGAATTTTGTAGATTTGTTTATAATTGAGGATTTGATATGTGGTATAATTGCAAAATAATGATGTTCATTATGTTTTAAATGATTGGTTATGGTGTGGTTCTCTTGAGCCCTTGTTGATTGTTTCTATTCTCCCTTTGGATACAAGGAAAAAGGATTATTGGAATTTGTACTTGAGAAGTAAGAAAATGTGAAAAGAAAATTGGGTTGAATATATTGAGTTGGATTAGCTTTAGGTTTTGTAGGTAGAGGGTTAGAGAAGATTGATGAGTTATAGATGCTTTAATTTGGAATCTTCAATTTGGGTAATGAGAAACAACGATGAAGAATTACTCATATTGGATCTTCGAGCATTATTTCTGAGATAGGCAAAATGGAAATAAGGATCCTAATGAGTTTATGGAATATGTGGAATATGAATAGAAGGCTATTCTTTTTCACGAATTATGTGAAGAAAAAAGATAATGTAAGAAGCTCTTTTGAGGGTTATGGAGATGGAAGAAATGGTGGTATGGTCGTACTGAAAATTTCAGACCTTATTAATTCTTCATTGCTCATGTGTTTATCTTCCAGTGTGTATGACATGGGTGGAAGTGTCACGACCCGCTCTCGCGAGCCGCGACGGTCCTAGGGCACGGGAGATGCCAATGGCTACCGGCACCCGTAGAACCCAAATATCAGACATATCAATCCTATCAATACAATGTATACATGTATACAATCTCTATTCATTCATTATCAATCACAACCTGTCATATATTCTCAATCAACTGTATTAACAATACCCACAGGATCATA